>PVIH01021123.1:0-30548 GCA_004025045.1 Sigmodon hispidus | reverse complement strand
GAAGCAATAAAAAAGGCACAAAATGAGGCAAAGATGGAAATAGAAAACCTGAAGAAAAAAGCTGGAACCACAGATACAAGCATAACAAACAGAGTTCAAGAGATGGAAGATAGAATCTCTGAAGTGGAAGACTCAGTAGCTCAAATAGATATATCAGTCAAAGAAAATAGTAAAACTAAAAAAGCCATATCTTAAAGTTCATTGTTTTTGCAGTCTGTTTGAGTTAACTAATCAATGCACACAAGGCATTGGTTTTGTTTTCTATCATTTCTAGTTGATCTGTGTTAAAATTCTTTCTCTCCTGAGATTGTCTATGTATTTACAAAACATATATTGTCTATGTATTATGTTGTGTATCCCATCCTGACCCTTCAACATACCCATAATACTAATTTTAATTTGCAGCATCTATGTTCATGTAAGCTTGGTCATGTTGTTTCTTTACTATATGTTGTTTTCTTATGTGTCTTGGTGTATCTGTAATGTTTTGGTTTAGTGGTAGATATTTTACATGCAATAGTAGCGATTGAGATGAATACTACTTGAGTCTGGAAATAAGCATACTTACCCTTGGCTAAGCCATCATTGACATGAATATATAGGTATATTGGTCAATTTAGTGAGGATTCAAGACATTTATTGAATTAGTACTTGAAGTTTTATAAAGAAGAAGCCTTTTGTTAAAGACTCTTTTTCCTGGATTCATTTTATCTTCTGAGATCCCTCTGGACTGGTCCCACCATCTACCCTAAATCTCACATGGATCACCGTCATGCTTCTTAGATGTCTAGCCTCTACAACTGTGAGCCAAATAAATTGCTTGTTAAAATATATTATCCAGAATCACATATTATTTTTAATATCTTTGGAAAATGTACCAATACAATACAAGTTTCTGTTTGATTAGGGGCTGGTTTACTAAATATTAGATTTTGTTTTAGTTTTTGTTTGTTTGTTTTAAGCAGAGTAGGAAGGAAGTCTTATCAGTTGAGTTCATAATGAATTCTGAGTGTACCTTTACAAGTAACGTGCTGTGAATATTCCTGCATGTACATCCTTCACTTTTGTGTAGTTACGTGTGTATGAGAGAATTTTAGAATCATTTCCTTCATCAAAGATCCTGCAGATATATAACTGGTATAGAACTGATACATTCTCTCCTAAAGATTATTAATTGCTACTCTTGCTGAAAGCAGAAAGTTCATGCTCAAGATAGTTTTTTAAGTCTGAACAATAAAATTGAAATGCTATAGTTTTAAATATAATTTTTCTAGCTTCTACATGAATTAAATACATTCCTATATATCAGTGATGACTTGTGTGACCTAAGCAGGTTCTCTGGTCCAGAAACAGCAGACAGGATTCTGCACCCTGAGGGGTACAGGCACTGATTCTTTGTCAAGATATCTCCTTGAGCTGAATGGAAGATTCAGTTATGATCATTAGTGAGCCAGGTAGTGGCCCTTGGAACAAAGGAATAGGTGTATTGCTGTAGGGAAGATTCTTGTCTGTTGATCCTATTCAGGTCCTTTTGTGAAAATATAGAAATCAAATTTGTATAGAATGTCTGGACCTGACTGGCCAATGTTCAGTCTCTGTGGTGGGCAGATCATTGATTAACTTAGAGTAAGGCACATTGACCTTATAAACCACTGACTAGCTAACAGAGATCTTTGCTCTGCTTGCATAGAAATTAAGAGTAAGCTATGCAAAGTTCCCCAAGTCTTGATCCTTGGTGGCTTTATGTCCTTTACTGTTTGACAGTAAATGATGGCAGTGGGAGTAGCAGAAGGTAGCATCTTTTAGTGTCCCTCCCTGTGTAGGCTTTGAACTGGGACCTGTAGTTCTGTAACACAGTTCAGGAAGTTGAAATTCTACAACACTTACCAGCAGCTGATGTTATAGTTCCTGGCTCTGGGGTGTCTGAGACCCCTTGACCTTAAAGGCTTGACAGCTTTTATATCTGCTTCAGTAACCTTAGCCCACAGGGCATCTTCTCTGGCTCTTTACAGCTTTCTAACCTTCGTTCTCAGTTCTCCATCATCTCTGATCCTGCCACTGTCTATTCCTGCCCTGGCTACTCTCTAACTGTCCAGTTGCTTCTTCTCCAGCTGCTAAGCAGCTGGTTGCCTTGCTGCTTTGTCATCTAAGCCTGTTGGCACCTCTTCTGTTGTTCTTACTGCTACTTTAGTGCCATTCCCTCTACTTCACTGCCTTCATGTTGTTTGCACTGCTTCTTTATTCATATTACTAGCTCAGCCCATGCTGGTAAAAGCAAGCAAGAAAGGACCACTTCAGAGAAGCCTTTTGTTATTCCTGCTATTTCAACACCAGTAGAAGTAGCATAATGAGCTAGAAAGCTGACTTTTATAACCACAGTGGGAGCCTTGCCATGAATCACAGTGTTGTCTCTGTAGTGCTGGCCTTATAAGATCCTCCACTAGGCTACTAGGGTAAGTGTCCCTGCTCTGGTTTAAGTGGAAATCATTTCAGGGTCACCTAGAGTTCAATGAGGTCTGTGATAGCAAAACAGCCTTGGCAGAGAGAGGCTGTACCTTCCAGAGCTGAGCACTTAGCTTCACTTGTTGTGTAATTATGTCAGTGTGTCTATGGAGTGTTTTAAATAGTCAGTGGTGCTGGCATTAGGTTAGTCTGGCTAGCTACTGGAGTGACAGACCTTTTGCCTGAGGCAGGAAGGGCAATAAAGGAGAGAGCTCACCAGCTTCCAACTAGAGGACAAATTACCTTTCCTCTAATATCTTGCATACTTACAGGGAAATGAGCATCAGAAGGAATCTTTCCAAAATGAACTCAAATTATTTTGAATATTAATGATTTTAATTGAGTTGTCTTGGTATTAGCCTTGTACTCATCAGGCAGATTATATTCCCAGTCCATTGTAAATAGTTCTTTGGCTCCTTCGCTGATGCCCCAGGGGCAGGTAGGCTCTGCCTCGATTTCACCGCTGGCTCCTCTGTGTGAGGAGGGCATATTTGCAGCTGCCCTAATTGTAACTTCGGGACTGTCTGTGGGCTTTGGCGTCCAGCTCATGTCCTTGTTTGGCTTTACACTGTAAAGCAAAACAGCAATGATCCCTGGGGGGTCCTTTCCAGAATTTAATTTGTTAAAGGACATTTCTTAGAAAAAGAAATTCAAATAAGTTACATTGTAGCCAAATATTACTTTCTGAAGTTATTTTGTGGATAATTTGAAAAGGACTTACTTCTTAATTAATATTTAATGTTATAGCATAACTTCCACACATTTTAACATTCATTTTAGTATGAATTTCATATCCCTTGCTTAATTTATTTCACAATGAATCCATATATTCTCTCTGCATAAGAGTTATAATGAGAAGTGTAGTCTCATTATATGCAGCTACAAAGAACATCTAGCCAAAAGAAAAACATTTCTTCATTCATTCATTCTTACCCTTTCAAAGACTCCAAGTGGCATGTAGAATTTGTTACATATTACTTCATAATAAATAAAGAAGACTTCATTTAACTTATAAAAGTCCTTGAGGTTAAGTAATTTGTGAACTTTAATGAGTGACTATGTTCTGAAAAATGTGTCTGTCCTTATTTTATTTCCAAAAGCTACTTAGAGGAGAAAGGATTTATTTCAGCCCACAGTGCTGGATCATAACTGGGAAAGATACAGTGACAGGAACTTGAACCAGTTAGTCCCATCCATATTCAAGCCTAGAAAGAACAGAATGTAGGCATACTCACTTGTTTGCTTATGCTCAGTTCATATTTGTTTCTACTCCTATACAGCTTAGGACCATCTGCCTAGGGAATGCTGGCACCTGTAGTGGGCTGGGTCTTTCTGCATCAATTAACTTAATTAGGACAATCCCCCCACTCCAGACTTGCCCACAGCCAAATTCAATGTAGACAACAGCAAATTAAGAATTTTCTCCCAGCTAATTCTAGGTCATGTCAAGTTGATGATTAAAGCTAACTTATCACCCTGTCACTAGGCAATTTCATCATTTGGTGAACATCACAGAAGAGACTTATATTAAGTAAGCCAACCATAACTTCACTGGGAGGCATAATCTTAGTAGAACATTGTCATTTACCTGTCATTGTCATGTCTCTATCATTGATCTGACTATAATTATAGGTGCATGACTGTACTTTGAAAACATAAATTCAGTGAATATTTATTGTCTGCTATGAAAAGCAAAATGATAGAGACATATACTTCCTGTTGCCTGCCCTCTACTTTGGTAGATAACTAGCTAAGTAATTTTAAATGTGGGAAGTATAAAAGTAAGATTATCACAGAGTAAGAGTCCCCAACCTAACTCAAAAATTAACTGTAGACATTATGGTATTTTTCTACTACCAGACTATCTGCCCCTCTTTGTATGTAGAGCATATTTTCCCTTCCCATTGCTGTAGAATAAGTAATGATGGGGGGGAGCTAATGGTTTCTATGTCAGTGTTTTAGAACGGGAAGAATGCAGTAGATCTGTTGAGTTTCCTTCTAAATGTGAGGCCTCAACGTTCTAGATTCTGAACAATGGTGAGAAATGAGCAGATTAAAGAGAAAACGGGAAGTTTGGCATGCTCCTTAATGATACAGTTCAGAATTTCCCTCTTGGAAAAATGGAAATGTGGAGATTCCACTTGCATTTAAAAATTACATCAACCCTATTCTGTTTTGCTTACATGGTATAAGTCATTCAGAAAAGAAATTAAAGTCTTTAGTGCTTCAGAAAGTATCTTTGAACATTAATTAAATTATAATAACTGATAATTACTATTTTCTTTATTGTAATTACAATGATTACTTTCTGTCCCACTTTGTTTATTATTTTAAATAGAAAATGTAACCAATGCAGAGAGTTGGCAAATAAATGCAACCTTGAATATTCGTCCGTCTACTGGCACTGGAGTTATGCTTGCCTTGGTTTCTGGAGACACAGTCCCCTTTGCCTTGTCCTTGGTGGGCTCCAGCTCTGATAATTCTCAGGTAACCCTATTTCTAATCTAGACGAACCTCTATCTTTTTTACTGACTTGTTGGCCAATTTTCAAAGTCTGGAAGGAGAAGATATTGAGGTAGTGAGAAATCTTTGCATCTGGCGCTGTGGTTTGGTAGACATATGCTGCCATGTGTATAAGACATATTTGTATAGGTTGCATTGGCCATAACATCACACATAGACTGCTCAGAGACATCACAAAGCACATAGAAATCTACCCATATTCAGAATCTGAAGTATTTATTATGGGAACTTATTGTATACAAAATAGAGGTGTATTGACAGTCCAACTCAGCTGTTTAGTATACAGTTGTAAATGTTTGTTCTTTTTTGCACTTTTCCCCCTTATCCCACAAGTAAATTTGGAACAGAAGAGAAAGCTGAAACTAGCCCACTTGGTTTCTTTCTGCTGACTCCAGTTTGGAAAGAAGAATTGGGAAGTCTTAGATACAAAGAAACACAAACGTTATCAGGAGATCCAAGCTATTTCATTTTCTAGTAGGGCTAATCCCAGTTTCTGCACTGTGCATTGCAGTGAGTTTATGCCAAGATTTGAATTTTATTTGCACTGTAATAAACAAAAAGGTGGGATTTATCTTGCAAATCTGAGTGTAATTTGAAGTGAGTTTCTGCTGAGCAACACTCCCCCCCATCTCTGGTCTCTCTGTGTAGCCCTGGCTGTCCTGGAATTTACTATGTAGACTAGGCTAGTCACAAATTCACTTGCTTCGGCCTTTGGGGTGCTGGGATTAAAGGAATGCACTAAAATGCCTGACTTGGCTTTCTCTTTTAATGAATTAAGGATGTGAATATGTATTAAGTTAAAAATTTCTTTAAGCAATCTAGAGTTGGGAAGACTTTTCACTCATTGTAATTATCTCAACCTGAAAGGCAATTTCAGACTACATTCACTATCTGGAAAGCATCATAACATCTCTCTCCATTTTGATTTTACTTTCTCTTTCTTTTTATATTTCCTCTTTACTATTTATAAGTTGGCAGCAGAGGTCACCCTCAACAAGCTGAACGCTTTGAAAATTCCATAGAAAGAAAACATTTTTTTTTTTTTTAATACTTTCCAGCTCCCTCCTGTAGCTATTGCTCTCAGTGCCTGCTCTCTTTCTCAGGCCTCTTTACCTCCATTGTTCTGGGGCTGTGTGATTACTTGGATGACACAGATAAGCTTTTCAGCTTTGATGTGAATTTTTCCCCAACACAAAGTGCACCTTTCCTTTTTCATATGTAACTTTTGAAATTTGAGAGACTTATAAAAATAAGTCTTACTGAGCCACTGTATAAAAATTTCCTTTATTTGGTGATGCAATTCAGTTGTTTTAACTGAATCTTCAGAGGCCTGTAGACATGTACATCTTACCGAAACCTGGAGCTTGTAAAACTATTTTTGAAAATCATTGTTAAAATTAGTAAAGAATTTTATATTTAAATGTAGAAGCTCTATAGTTTTTCCCTTTGTTGAAATTTAGTTTTTGAATTTCAAAAGCACAAAGCCTTTCTTTTTTAAAATTTTTAGTTTTTTTGTCCATACCCCCTACCACTCCCTCTCCCTCTCATGCTTGAGTGGCTTTATCCCTGGTGCTTGTTTCCATGAAGTCTTTTCCCTTCTCTTTAGGATATTGTCATATTTGTTGAAAATTCAGTGGTGGCTCGAATAGAGGCCGCAAGCCTGTGCTCCGGTCAGCAATCCGAACTGAAATGTAATGTTGACAGAAATAGCCTGGAACTGTGGACTCCACTTAAGAAAGACGTCATCTACTCTCCAGACCTTCTAGAGCGGCTTGCTGTCTTGGACAAAGCAATGAAAGGAACTGTGCACACTTACCTGGGTGGCATTCCAGGTATTTCCTTGCTTTTTCTTTGGTTAGAAGAGCATGTTTTAAATCAAATATCTTTGAGGTTTTTGTTTGTATTGAGATAAGTTCTGGCTATTGTAGAAGTCACTGTGTAGACCAGCCTGGCCTTGAACTAAAAGATCCACTTCCCTGCCTCCTGAGTGCTGGGATCAAAGGTATGCACTATCATGCCTGACCAAACTGATAATATGTTAAACATAGAATTTTAGTAGCAAAGCATTTAAAAAAGACAAAATTTCCAATATCCTTTTCACTTGTTTTGGGGGCTTATACCCCCATTTTATTGGCATATATATTTTTAATGGTAAAGTAAGACTAATTGATTTTTGCTGCATTTGGTAATCTGTATCAGAAAAAAGTGTCATTTTGTTTTATTCTTGTGATAATGTTGTAACTTCAATATGTTTTCAATTTGTCCGCCACTCATTCAATATTTTTTCACTCTATATTTAGCTCATCAATTAACATCTAGGGGAAAGGGGGATTGGGAAAGCTGGAAGGAGTGGTGCTTTTGTATTATGATGTATGAGAGAATAGTAATAATAATAAAACTCTATTGTAAAAGATTTCTGGCCCCATTTGGGCCAGAGGTCAGACCTGGCTATGGCAGTTTTTATCCGCCTCTCACCCCCAATGACTCAGACCTTATATTAATTTCACACTGTTTAGTCTATGTCTCAGTCACATTGCTAGCTAACTCTTTCATCTTAATTCAACCCATTTTTATTAATCTATCTGGTCACGTGGCCTGTGGCCACGGCCCTTAGCTCACCTGGATCCTACATGCTTCTTGGGCAGCCGGATGGAGACTGATCAACTCTGCCCTCTTTCTATCTGTCTCTCTTCTGATCCTCGACCCACTTCTATGGTGCTCTACACAGACCAAAGCAGCTATTTATTTACAGAATTGCATAGAGAGAACACTCAACCCCATATACACAGAGAAGCAGAAAGATGTGGTTTCTGCAGTGGAGGCTTTTTACAATTTATTTGAGGAGGCAGACATTAAACAACTTGCTGAGGAGATATCAAAATAATTAAAATTGTCATGAATTCTATGAAGAAAAATTACAGGTATTGAGCAGGAAAATAAGGACCTGACTTGGTTGTAGGGGCTAGTATAGATTTGCTCTTTAAAGGGTTAAGTGAATATAACTGGACAGGAGTGGGTACTGCAGTTTATATAGGCAGAACCATCAGTGCATGAGCACAGAGAATATGGAACCAAGGTAGTGCAGGATGAGTCTATAAAATGGCTAAATGGGTGAGGTATAAACTTAACTTAAGGTTTTGTTATAAAAGACACAGTTTAATATAAAGGAGTGGCATATAAATATTAAAATTTCAAAATTTAATTCTGGATGAGCAGTTAAGGGGTGGGGAGAGGATCAAATATGGTTATAGTTGAGTAGTTCAGAGGCTATAGAGTAGCCTGAGGACATAGTAATGATTGTGTTAATAATCACACTACATTGACCAGAGCATAATAGTCTGAACACCATGCAAGGTCCTCTACTGTATCAATTATTTCAATGTTCAGAATAGTGATATGGGAACTATTATCTTTACTTGGCAATAAGGAAGCTGCTGCACTAGGGCGACAGCATCTGTGATTGCATAATTGCATACAGCGAATGCAGTTAAGATATAGAAATAAAATCAGTAGAATTTCATGATTCAGGGACAGGTAGGTAAAGAGGATAACTCTTAGGCATCTGACATTAATAGTTTCATGGTAGGATTGCAGTTTCATGGTGCGGAAAATTGGAGGAAACAGGTCCATATTTATCTTAATATTGTACCTATGATACAGCATTTCTAATTTTTTAAAAGCCAAATAGTGTTTATTTTATCTTTGCAGAAGGTAAATTTTAAAATACTCAAATTCTCTTTATCCAGAAAAATATTCCAGTTTACTTATGTTTATTGTGCTTGAGTTTGCTTTTTTTTTAAAAAAAAAATTCATTTTACATCCTGACCACAGTTTCCCTTCCCCACTTTCCTCCCAGTATGTCTCTCACCTCCCCTTTTTAAATATTAAAAAAGAGACACAAAGTTATTTAGAAGCACTTTAAAGTCCTATTTATAGATTATTCTCCTGAAGAGAATTCTGTATTTGATGTCTGAATTCATAATAACTTTTATTTTATTGCTTTAAATACCCAAGGTCTTTATGCCCCACATATAAGTCTCCTTTTTGTAGTAGTATGACTTTTTGGTTGGAACTACCAGATGGCAAATAATGCTACAGAGACTTATTATTAGTTATGAAAGCTTGGTCATTACTTAGGCTTATCTCATCCTGCCACATGACTTAGTTATTTCTACTCTGTACTGTATGTCCAGTCTCTTCAGCATCTCTGGCATGCCTAGATTGCTTTTTCTTTTCCTCTCTCTACATGGAAATCCTTCCTAACCTCTTCTTGCCTAGCTATTGGACATTCAGTTCTTTACTAAACAAATCCAAATATGCCTTAGTCAGAGACACATCTTCACACACACACACACACACACACACACACTCACACACACACCTCCCTCCCTACCTTTCCGGTATTTTGGAGAATGAAAGAAAATAGGTTCCAAAAGTGATAGACAGAAAAAGTACATCATGTTCAAGTCATCAGCTTGGTTAGCTATTAGGGATCATGACTGCAATTAAAGTAGACAAACCATTGAACTGTATTGAGACTGCCTCACAAGTTAGTTAAATGCAATTTTAAGAAATCAATGAATTCATTTAAAAGACACAAAATGCAAACTTTGTGATAACACCAAATGTGGTTGATTTTTAAAAAAAGTGAAAAATGAAAGAAGACTCAAATTGAAATATGTAAGAGCATAACTATGAAATGAATAAATTATATACAAATTCATTTTGATGAATGAAAATTAAGAGAAAATTGAGTCTTAAGATTTTTTAAAAATTAATTTTTGTTTATAATTTATATATAGTTATTATATATGTTTGTGGAGCAAATTAATCCCTTAGTCCATGATGGCATTGTGGCTAAAATGGTGCATAATCAGGGACATCAGCCAGACTAGTAGAGAATTCCTAAAAGATGCAGTTAGCTCATACATAGGGATTTTATCACTGTGGTATAAGCCTGAAGGTATAAATTTTGAATTATCTATTTTTGGCATAATGTGTTTTGAGAAAGAAGTAAAAGAGATAATGAATGTTCACTGTGAATTCAAATCCATGAAGGAGAAATGCCAAATGAGAGGAAGGAGATGGGTGTCTTGGGTTACAGTTCTTAGGAAAGCAAGATGCTACATGAGGACACTTGGTCATGAGAGTGAATGTGCACCAAAGCCCAATGGCACTAATGACCTTAAGTGACTCATGGAGGAACAATTCAAATTGTTATTTTGTGGGACAGTGTTGTCACATAAAAGTCAGTCCTTCATTATGACTTGCTTTTATGCTTGTCCAGAAACTATTTCTTGGGAAATATAAAAATCTGTTTTTGTTCCAGAAATTATAAAAAGTCATGTTTGTCATGGCATTTAAAAAGGATTTCTAAGACACCACAATTTAGAGTTGAGAAGAAAATCTAATAGCACTGAAGATGTTGCTCAACTTTAAAAAGAAACTGCTGTATGTTATTTGTAAATGTGGAATATTATAAGCAAATGCTCTTTTCTCTTTTTTACATGTACACATTTCCTTCTGTTTGGGTAGAAATGATTGTCTTTACGAAATCAGGAGCACTCATAATATGCTGAGCTCCATGGCCAGCATGGCATGTATTTGCTGAATAGAATCACTTTAATAATTTCCTATAGGATTAAAATTGTAAAGTCTGGGTGATTCTTCTAACTGTAATCAAATAAGATGCTGAATCATTAGACTAATCGTCAGACACTGTTTTGACAGACATTTCCTTCAGTGCCACTCCAGTGAACGCCTTTTACAGTGGATGCATGGAAGTGAACATCAATGGTGTGCAGTTGGATCTGGATGAAGCCATTTCTAAACATAATGACATCAGCGCTCACTCTTGTCCATCAGTTAGGACAATCCAGGAGAACGTCTGACATCTATTTTCTGTGCCTATAATGTCCCTTTCCTTGTAATTATGCTCACATCTCCATCAGCAGCTGGCAGGTGTTAACCTGTGTTGTACAATGTTTGAAATTATGTGGTACTTTGTCCTTCAGAGTTTTGTTATATAAGTCACATTTTTAAAAAGGTCTTTCTTCTATTTTTCAGTCTAGCAATTAAATAATGAAACACACAAAAATTTCAATTTCAATTTATTTGTTACAAATGACATGGCTTTAGTTTGTTATTTCAAAAGTAAGATTTCACCACCATTGAACTAGTATTTAAATATCTATTTTTCTCTGGAAGCAAATCAGTTGAACCCAAACAAAAGCTTGTGTGACTAAATGTGAATAGTTGCAGATAGACACAGGATGTTTGTTGTTGCTTCCAGCCCCAACACCATGAAAGCAGCCCAGCTGAACATGAATGTGAATGGTATAGAAAGTCTCAAAGTATTATCCAAAGCAATTCCTTGACATGGGAAGTGGCTCGCTCAGGCTTCATCCTTCTTCTGCCTAGCTTTACACTTGAGCTGACACCTTCACTGAATTCAAGACCAAGGGCAGATTTTCATGGGAGCTGCACTGGAATGTTGCCTCTCAGGCATTGATTTCTATCTGAGGCATCAAGTTGAGCTGTAAGGAGTGTGAACATTGAGTGGATGCATTTGTCAAAGTTGGCTGTCTAGACCACACAAGGCCTGAACCCGAAAGCAGTATGGGAAGGGGAGTAAGCAAGTGGAAAAATTCATAGTTTCTCTTCACTCTGGCTTTCACATACTGTAGATGGCTAGAATGTGATGTTGCAGTGAAAATGTGATGAAAAGTCAAGTAGATTTTTTTAAAACAAAAAGATAATGATAAGAGAAATGCTGCAAGTCCTCATGTTCTATCTTTGTAATGAAAGAATTGTGAAAGTAAGGTGGGCAAGTGTTTGCTGGTTGTGCATCGCAAGTGACAGGCTGTTCTGTTGTTCCTCAATCAATCATTTCAGGTGTGTATCAGACGTTTTGTTGTCATCTGAGAAATTAAATTTTATTTTACTGTAGATATTTTATACCACATGAAAAAATAATAAAATGATATGTATTTTTAAAGTATATTAGTAATATCTTTATTCAAACAATTCACAGCATAAAATTACATAATGTATGTCTAAGCCTTCATGGAGCATAGTAGAAATCCAGCTGAAAGGTTGACAAGTCTAAAATATTTGGTGAATGGTTATATTAGAGTGGTGCTCAGAAAGGGAAGAAGAACAAGAGGAACACATACCTAGTGCCGAGTGCCTGCTGGACATTGTATAGATCATTTATGGGATGTAAGTTATCTCCTGCTATGTACAATGAGTGATGAGCAATAACAAGAGACTGCTGGTTATGCTGCTGTAAAAAGATAGGCCTAGAGGTGGCTCAGTGGAGAAAGTCCTTGGTGTTCAGTTATGAGGAGAAATTGAGTTAGCACTCACAAAATACTGGGTGTGGTGGCTTTTCCTCAGATCCCAACATTAAGGGACAGAGACAGAAACAGCTGGCTTCCAGGGGCTCATTGGTAGTCAATCCAGCAGAAACCAGCTCAAGGTTCACTAGGAAATAGAATCTCAAAAAATTAAAGTGGAGGGAAATTGATAAAGATACTCTGTCTCCATATTTGTATAATCCCCTACTCACACGTACACATTCAACACAAAGAAAGAAAATAGTAATTATGATCAAAATACATTATATATATGGATGGAATGTCATAATGGAGCAATGAATTATGCATAATTACTTAAAATATGCCATTAAAACAAAGTCACAAAAAATTAGAGAAATATAAGAAAAGAAGGGAAATATGAATTTTCATTTTGGAGAGATTCTGTACTTCTCATTTAATAATGTATGTACTTGGGCAGCCACAAGGATCAATTACAAATTTTGTATCAAAAGAATGCATTGAAATCTTATGGAACATTAAAAAAAGTGCAAATCTCATGTATTTTAAGATACCTTATTACTTACCTAGAGAGGAGGAGGCAGACTTTCAGTTAGGATGTTTGATTTGGTCGTAGGCTTTGACATTTGCTATGAAATAGGAGTGTCTATTTATGGAGGTAGAAGTAAAGAACTAAATTTAGCTGGACAAGAAATGAATCTTATCGGTGCTTGAGGCACACTCTCGGTTTTCAGTCACTGGAGGTTCGAAGCATGTTTTTTTTTTTTTTTTTTTTTTTTCAGATTGTTCCTTCTGTTCAGTGCTCCCACATCAGAGTCCTTCTGCTACTTAACAAGACTTCTCAATGATCTTTCACATATTTTACCTGCTGTAGCCACTTTCAAACTTCCAGAGAACTTACCCTTGACAATTGGGTCTCTTATGGACATATCAGGGTCTTCTGGGTTTGTGTTTCAGAGTGTAAGGGTTTGGTGAACCTATAGCCCAGTGTCCTGTGAGGTTTTTGAGACATTCAGATAAGCAAGATAATAATATAATACTTAATTGAACTATGCAAATTCAATCATTGTATCATTTATGTAAATGAAACTTTGAGATAAATTTTGTCCTTAGAGAACCAGTAAAGAAGATGACTTACTACTGTTGTGGTGTATTTTGTCTAGAAGAGCTGATATGTGCACAAATAATTCAAATATTAATCTGAGCTTGGTAAGATCTGTGGCATAGAAATAAACCTCTGTAGGGGATTATGCAGAGGGAGAAACAAGTTGCAATGTAACCTTAATGATCTGTTATCTGAGTAGGACACACACATGGATTTCTATTTTGTTCCTTATATTCAAGTAAGTCCTGTATTTCCAAATGTCTCCTTTGGTGCTTTCACTGAGATATCTTGTTTGTAAAAACCATGTTTGTGAAAACCCTCCTTTGCTTTCAAATCTGTTTTTTTTTTTAACAGATTAAAAGGCATTCAAATAGTCAATTACTTTTATGGGATTCTGCACTGAGCTTGTAGGCATCAATCCAGCTGGCTTACTAGGTTCCCTTGACCAGAAGAGTCACTTGAAAAACCTGAGTTATACACAGCAAGACCAAACTTCATTTCACTCTATGCATCTTTTCTCTACTTCCATCCTGAATCTTGTGTACATGTGAGTGTGTCAATACACGGGATATATGTGAAACTAAATATTAGAGAAAACAGAGATAAAAGGAGAATAAAGGAGAAGGGTTGGTGTTGCTGCTGTTGGTGGTGTTGTTCATGGTGGTGGTGGTTGTGGTGTATGAGTATATTAAATACAGGAGGAAGTCAAAGTTGAAGAAAATAAAACATTAAAAAAAAAAGAAAGATGAAAACTGATTTATTGGGAGATTTAATAAAATAAAGAATAAAGAATATGAGAGAAGGAAGAAGTGATACAAGAAGGTAATATGAAGAATTGTGGTAGGAACAGAGAATAAATGGAAAAATATATAAAATGATTGATTTTATGTAAATCCTTAAATAGAAACAAACAGTAACAAATTGAGAGGAATTTGGAGGGGAAAAGGTGGGTGGAAAGAAATGGTGGTAATGAAGTAGGGTTATAAAGTAACTAGAAATGCTCCAAAAATGAAAAGAAAAACGAGGGGGAGGAGAGATACAGAGAGGTACACAGACATAAAGATGCCCAAAAGACCAGGTGTGCATAAGAGATAAAGGTAGCTGTCAGGGAAAGGAAAAAAGATGAGTAAAGACTCAAAGGGAGGTGACACAAAGAGCCAATGTAAATGGAAAGAAAGTATACCGGAATATAGATAAGAGAGGGACAGATAAAGATTAAAAGAGAGAATGTATTTGAATTAAAAACAGGAAATGGACAAATGAGAAGATGTAGAGGGTCTTTGCAAATATCAAAGCCAAAAGAGCAATGCCTCATGTGACGCAAGAAAAAAGTCTGACTCTACATCTCTCAGAAACTGGTGTTGGTTCCAACTTTGAGAGCCTGAAACCAGGCAGTTTATTTTAGGCATATTTAAGTACCACATAATTTGGGGAATGTGTACAACAAAGCTGAAGACATTACATTGAAAATCTTTGTGAAGTGTATGTGACCTCTAACAGAGATGGGTTCTATAGATTGACTACCTGTGACATCTTAAGAGACTGGGGAGGATCTGGTGTCATTAGTCCTGGTCATAAAGATAGTACAAAGGTCACTGGGCTATAAAACACCTTTGCTCCCATAAAGATGGGCTCTGTAGATTGCCTGAGAAACAATGTTCAAGATAAGTGTCTAGAGAGGATGAGCAATAAACAAAAATCTCAGGGAGCCCAGTATAGCCTGATCATACTGATATCACAGGGGTCACCAGGCTATTAACCATACCCACTCCTAGCCTTTTGGGTAGAAAATAGGTTTTACATCTCTTCCTTTGGAGAATGTTTAACATTCCTGCTTTCCCTAGTGCTTATCTATGAGCACAAAGACTTCTGTACTCCCTACAAAAAGTAAAAAGAAAAAAAGCAAACCAAACACATAAATAGAGAATGAGGAGAAAGAAAGAAGAAATGTCATAAGAGAAAGAGTGGGGTAGGATGATACCCTGAAAATTAATCTACAGTGAGGGTGTCAGTCTGTGGAGATGATGTTTTAATCATTGTGGAGGCTTGGAGGTGGACCTAATGGTCAAATATTTGCTAAAGCTCTCAAACCATAAATTGTCTCTGATTTCCTTCTTCATCTATGATTCCTCTGGAGGACAAGACAGGAAGCTATTTAGCTAATGTTATTGTGTGAAGCTTTGTGTAAATGCTGCCAACTAACTTCTCCCTCAGGCTTAAATTCCTAAGATTGTAATAATAAAAGTCATTAGAACCACTAGTTTGTTTCTTTTTCATCACTCAGCTCCAGATTTTTCCTAACACAGATCCTGAGTACATTATAGATGCAAGGAGCATAGAGGACAAAACCAAACTCTTCATCTGTCTGCTATTTGTGGGGTACACACAACTCAACCAACACTATCTGGCTTAACACCTGGACTGTGAGTTTGCACAAAACAAAAAAAGACAGATAGCTAAATTTGGAGATGGAAAGAACATTAACAATCCAACTAAAAAGGGAAAAATGCTTTCTGTGAGTTTTCTTATGTCTTTATAGTTGCGTTGGTCAGTTTTGATATCATAGAATATGTGATAAACAACTTAGAAATAACATTTAGTTTGATTTATGGTTTTGATTCATTGTCCCTTAACTCTAGCTTTTGGTTTGCCTTTGATAGAGCAAAGCTGCGAACTTCAAAACAGCTGAGAAGGGAAGGGTCTGAGCTTTTGAGGTACTCATATCCTCTCCAAGGGTCAATAGCATGACATCTTTCACCCATATCACACTTTCTACAGGTTCCAACATCTCCTGATAGTGCCATCTGCTGGGGAAAAAGCCTTCAACACACAGCCTTGAGGGAGACAATATCCAAATCATAATAATAGATAATTTAAAATAAACTTTCTCTTGATATCTATACTATTTGCTTAATACATCAAAGTTAATATTTAGTGCTGATATTTATCTTATTTTTATTTTTTTGCTGTGGTAAAACAACACACCCAAAACCAACTCTGAAGAGGAGAGAATTATTTGGCTCAAAATGTCTTGGTCATAATCTACCACTGATGGAATTAAAGGCAAGAATCTGGAGACAGGAACTATGGGAAATCACTACTTGCTTTTTCACAGACTCATGTGTAACTAACTTTTCTTTTACAGCTGAGGGCCATTTGCTTGGGAAATGGTAGTCACAGTAGGCAAATTTAAAGATGTCTTTTTTTTTTCCTCTGCTCAGTAGGACTCTATCACATAAATGTACCATATTTTAAAAAAAATCTGTTCTTCAGTTGAGGGCCATCTAGATTGTTTCCAGGTTCTACCTATTATAAATAATGCTGCCATGAACATAGCTGAGCTAATTCCTTTGGGGTAAGAATGTGCATACTTTGGGTTATGTGGCCAATAGTGGTATTGCTGGATTATGAGGTACATTGATTCTCACTTTTCTGAGAAATCGCCATACTGACTTCTAAAGTGGTTGTACAAGTTTACATTCCTACTAGCAATGGAGGAGTAAAACGCTGATTTATAGTAGTTCTTTTATATAATTTTACATTAAATTTGGGCATCATCTTGAGATTCATTCAAATAAAATGTATACTTCATCATATAGTGAATTAAAAGCTGACATTGTATAATGCTTTGTTCTTTTTTTAATGCCTTGTCATTAAAAACAAATATAAGGTCTTTTGAAGAGGGTAGAATGAAGACTAATAAGTAGCTTAAATATTATATAAGAATGAAATTACCTGCAGTTAATACACAATATTTAGGAAAGTGGTGTGCTTTTGTTGTTATTGTTATTTTTTTTGAGACAATGTTTTCTATATAACCTGTCTCAGCTTCTGAGTGCTTGTATTAAACAAGTGTGCCACCACTTTCTAAATTTTGGAAAGTGATTTTAATGTAGTTAATTGTTACTTATATTTAATGAAATTGAGTAGGAAGTAGAAGCTATGAGACCATTAGCCCTTGAAAAATAGTCCCATAATTATGATGAGCATAGGTATGAAAACAATATCAATTTTATACATTTCCTAGGGACTCCCTATTGCTCTGGAAACTATTCAGTAATAATTTAAGAAATATCTAGCTCTGTTAATAGCATAATAAAATATAAAATACATAAACTATTGTAGGACTAAAGATAGATGCTCAAAATATTTGCAGTTTGTTAATTGGAGCAAATGCTTTTCATTTTTGTTCTTATAGAATGTCATGGCTATTTTGAGTTGTCAATCTGACTGAACTAAGGGGTACACGAATGGTTGGAGAAGCATTATTGCTGAGTCTAAATGTGAGAGTATCATGGAAGATATGCATGTTTAAATCAGTGGGATAAGTAAGAAAAATTTGCTGTCACCCAATATGAACATACAATCATATGAAGGTCTGGGCAGAATAAAGAGCAGGAGGAAAGTCAGTTTATTTTTTTCCCATTCTACAGCTGGGACATTTTTCTCTAACCCTTAGATACCAGGACTTGGATTCTGGGCTTGTACCAATGACCTTAAAGTTCTATGGTCTTTGACTTTGGACTGAGAGTTACCCCTCTGGTCTCCTTTTTTTGGAGGCTTTTGGACTTTAGGTAAGCTATTGTACTGGTTTCCCCAGGTCTCAGAGGGCCTGTCATAAAATATCTTAGCCTACCTAACCTCATGGAATAATTCAGTCTGTCTATCATCTATCTATGTATCTATCTATGTATCTATGTATGTATCTATGTATCTTTCTATCTATTGTCTGTCTATTATCTATTTATCATCTATCTATATCATGTATCTTATATATCTATCATCATCTTTTCCTATAATTTCTTATTTGTTATGGTCTCTGGAGAATCTTGACAAATACTATTTATATCTTAAAGCCTTATTAAATATTTGCTTCCTTCCTACTTTCCCCTTCAAGCCCACAGAATTAGAAATTAAAGTAAGATGCTGCCACATTCCCTCAGTTGTTTTCCTTAACTCCTACTTTATGGTCACTGGAAGCTTCTCTTGTTGCTAAAGGTGAAGTCCTCATTACAACTATAGCCAGGCAGTGGTGGTGCACACCTTTCCCAGTACTCAGGAGGCAGAGGCAGGGGGATCTCTGTGAGTTTGAGAGTTACAGAACAGCCAAGACTACACAGAGAAACCTTGTCTTCAAAAACAAAACAAATACTGAGTTACTCCTGCAGTTTTGCCCTTTTTAGAAGTTCACTGATTTCCTGGCCACTGATCACTTTGCTTTATAATCAAGTTCTCTGAAGGTTTTCCAATGAACATTGTTGTGTATTGGTGCTTACTTTCCCTGACCAGGATTTTTACTTTATTTTTAGTTATTTTGTTGCTCTTACCAATATCTTTTAATTCATTTGTCTTAATTTACTTAGCTTGTGTTTATTAAGCTTACTAGTGTGTTCGTTTGAGATAAGATATTGTTACATCTGGCTCTGAACTTGCTATCCTCTCAAGTACCAGGGTTATAACTATGTGTCATGATAACCAACTTGCTTTATATATTTTCATGCCAGTAAGATAGCCATCTCAAGAAATTCAAATTCTCAAATCAAGCCTCCATTCCCCTTTTTATCACTTAACATTTATACATAATGTATCCTGTGTTATTATTTTATAGTGACTCTCTGTAGATTATCATTTTTAATGAAATGCACACCAGAAAATAGCATTTAAAGGCCAACAAATGTTTTTTTAATAAATAAATTCCTTTGCATATTTATCATTGCTTACTTTCTACCAACTAGATTAAAAACCCTTCAATATAGGGAAATGTATTCATTATTCTTTTGGGATCTATACCTATTTCTGGACTATCTCTTTGCCTACGGAAATACTGATGATTTCATGGAAAACCTCATCTCATCAGAATTATGAGGTACAAATGGAAATCAGAGGAATAACAAGGAATCAAATGAAAAGGAATAAGATGTGAATTTTTATGTGCTTTTTGAGCTTGCTAGATGAACTGTCAGGCATTTCATTACTACCTACTTCCTCTAAAAGAATGTCTTGAGTATTTACAGCAGAACATTGCCTGGATGTAGTCTAGACTTGTTTTCTGTCTTCAAAGAAGAAAGAATGAGTTACTCCTGCTTAAGATCATAACCGAATGATTTAGGGGAAAATGCATCGGACTTTAAAGAGATATCACCCGGTCAGAAAGATATTGACATGCAAACATACATCACATTTTTTCTCTTCATTCTTGGAATTTTGTGTCTTGGGCAAAACAGATGACTCATATTACTGTAGACCATCCCACATCCACAAATCATGCCAGAGCTGTCTAAACGGGAATCTTTAACTCATGTCAAACTCAACCTGTCATTATTTTCAAACTCTCTTGCAGAAGAAGTGTTTTATCATGGCTTTGACATTCCTGGGAATAACTGAAGAGAACTCTACTCAGTCACAAAAGAAAATATTCACAATTATTTATATTTAACAGATCTATTTTCATCCTCTACTTAAAAACGATTTAACTCCACATTTTTTTTTTACATTTTATATTTTTGCCTGTAGTCCTGCTTTTTCTCTCTGTCTGCCTTTAAAGATAAACTCATATTTCAAACTTAATTTTGATTCATGCCAATAAATCAAACAGAACCAAAACACATGCTCATATTCTTTGAAGATCGCTACCCTTTTCCATTTCGGTCATCTCATTCTAAACGTTACCGAATGACACAACTTCTCACTTTTTTCCATTACTTAGCTTTTCAGAGTAAAATTCATATAAAATAAAATATTGTTATTTTAAGGCCATTCTATGGTATTAGTATACTTAAAATGTATTTACAAATTATACTTTGCTCTAATTTATCCCCTGAATTAGTGTTTTCTAGAGAAGCAAAGCCTATATTTGTCATCTATCTATCTATCTATCTATCTGTCATTATACATCCATTCATCTATCTACATACCTACATAAATATAGATATAGGTAGGTAGATGAATCAGAGATGATTTATTAGGAGAAATTGGCCAAAACAATAATACACATCATTTTTTTCTTATAATATGTTGCTAAAAATAAAAATTAAAAACTAGAAAATAAGAAAAGGTGAAACTAGGGATGAAATTATTATGTGGTCTCACTGATTAGATAGTATAATTTCTAGTTTCAGACTGGTGATCTAGAAGACTTTCTTTATGTAAATTTTGTAGATCACAGAACTTGGAACTCTGATGTTATGGGCAAAAGGCAGGTCATGCTGAATCATCATTTCTCTGCCTTTTGTTCTATTAGGGCATTTCATGTGCCGAATGATGCTGTCTGCATTGGTGGACATGGACTTTACCATTTTTATTGATTGAAATGTGCAGCTCTCCCAGAAATACTCTCACAGGCACATCAGAAATAATGTTTTACACTAGGTTAGAAAGTACAGAAATTTGTTTCTGCAAGTTTGCATGTCTAGTTTGCTGGCAAGGAAAGGGATTGTCTGGCCTCAAGATGGTACCTTAAATGCTATGTCTTTTCCTGGTGGACAAGACAGGGGAAAATGGGGTCAAATGGTGGGTGACAGTTTTATACCAGGGCCTGGAGAGTACCTCAGCTATGCTGTACTTTTACTTGGAATGCTCTTGAGCAGTTATTACTCAGATAAACACAGCTGCTGCAAGTTCCTAAGAAGGAGCCATATGAAGTGCAGAAGTTTGCATTTCTCAACACTCTTCCCTGACATATGGCTCTCATATTCTCTCTGCTTCTTCTTCTATGATGTTCTCTGAGCCTTTCTGATGGAAGAGGAGGTAGAGGAAGGTCTTAGGGGCTTAAGACTCAGTCTCTCAGTCTTAGCCCTTTGCCCAGTCATATTTCTCATCTTCAACTATTGCCTCTGCAAGAAGGTTCATTCTTTCAACCACAGCTAGGTGGAGCTCGAGTCTATGTGTAGGAACATAAATACTTAGAAGGCACTTTTACAGTCTGACTATGTAGCAAAGCAACAATAGTGGGCTCTACCCTTGGGCTTATGACCTCTACAGCTGTGGGCTTTTTACCAGTATATTACAGCATGAAATTCCCTACTATGGAGCAGGCCTCAAATTCAGTCAGAAGTGAATTAGTTAGCCCATCACAGTCAGGTCACTATTGCACAAGTGAGTGCATCTTGCCTGCCAGGTCAATATTGTTGTATACACCATCTAGTGATGAGTAAAAAAAAAGTGATATCTTTTTTTTTTCTCTAGCATCTTGTTTAGCACTACAAAATCTAGGCATCAGAGAAGAATTTCCTGTTTGATTTGAGACTCTGCAACCAAAGTGTGAGATGTCTTCAGAAATAGGGTTATCATGTAGTTATGATGAGTAACCAGAGGCAATGGCAATAGTTCATATTGTTTTGGGGGCCCATGGAGCATCCCTGACTCATGATTTATATGAAGTATTTTATGCCTTGCACTGGAATTTGTATTAGGTAACCTGTCTTCTGGGAGCAGTGCGGTCCACAGAGGCAGGATAAATCTGATTAGAATTTTTTTTTTTGAGTTACATTTTAAAAATTAGCTTACTACATATTGGGTTTCCATAAAGAATATCTATGCATACTTTTCGATAGATAACTTATCTACTACTCCCTGCTTTCCAGCATCCACCATCCCCATTCACACTCAGTCAGTCCATTCACTGCCATCTCACACTCAAAAGATCATCAACCAAAACTTTACTTTCTTTGGTAGATAACTTTCTAAGGTTCTACCTTTTAATCCTATAACATAATGCTTGAACATACTAAAATGAGGACATTATTTAGAATATACGTTGTGTTATTCATCATTCACTAGGTTGTAGATCTTGTAGGAGCCCTGACAATTGTGAATCCCCAACTGTTTCCTGGTCTCTGCTTATGTTGGCTGAAGCTCCATCAAAGAAATTGATGGGAATGACCTTCAAAACAGAAAGAACAAACTCTTATTATTTTAGGCAGCCAAGTTTGTAATAATAATTAAAGTGACCTCAAGAAATAAAAATAAAGCCTATACCCTTTTATTGCAAAGGCAACAAATGCGAACATTTATTTCCCTTTGAACTGGTCACAATTTCTTAAATGTGTTGTTTCTGTTTCTATATGCTGTAGTCAGAAGTTTCTGTCCTGGCCTTAGCCCTGAGGTCTGGAACCACGGTTCCAAAGAATCACACAAAAACTTACATCAATTATAAACTGTTTGTCCTGTGGCTGAGACTTATTACTTGCTAATTCTCACTTTTAAACTAACCCATGGTTCTATATGTTTAACCATGTGACTTGGTACCTTTTTGTTCAGCTCAACATTTCATCCTGCTTCCTCTGCATCTCACGGTCTTTGCTCTGCTCTTCTGATTCCCAGAATTCTCCTAGTCTGCTTGCCCCACCTCTACTTTCTGTCTAGCTACTTGACCAATCAGAGTTTTATTAAACTAATAGGAATGACAAATGTTTACAATGTACAAAAGCATAGTCCCACTACAATAGGTAAACACATTGTGAATTTTGAATCACTTATTAAATATTACAGCACTCTTGTAAGCACGTAAAAATACCTCATCTTTGCTTAAAGAATCTCTAGTGAGTTCCTGTACATTCTTTCTTTTCCTTAAGCAACAGCTGTGTCTATGAGGCTGAGTATTGCTTCTTCCTTGCATAATACAGAGTGAGATCCTTAGAATCCACATCATATCCTCCATAAGGGTTGGAGATTCAGGATACTTACATTTAAAGAAAGTGTTCAAGCCTATCATCTACAGCATCCCCTGCCATAAAACTCCCAGAAACTAAATTAAAAATTCCTGCTGGAATCTAATGCCTGGCCTGGTTTTAATTGTACCCTTACTACCCTTCATAATAAAATCCTGTTGATGAAAATCTGTCTACTTGGGAATGTGTTTTGGTTTCCACAATAAACACTTCATACAAGACTAATAGTGCTTATTTTGTCTTTATTATAAAGCCATACACATGCTTTAGAAAGTCACTATATTCAACAAAAACTGTAGAATTAGAGAAACTTGAAGGGCAAAGATTTGTGTTAAGGTTTATGATCATGCAGACTATATCTACTGAGAATCTTACATGTGTTATCTAATAAGCAATTAATGATTAATATTCAATAGAGAAAATAAAGAAAAAAGTGTGATGTAGGATTTTACCCATTGGAGTTGATTCACATTTTCAGATTTTACATTATAAACCAATATGATAAAATGGCACTTTTTGAGACAACATGTAAAGAGAATAGAGTTGAAATGATTATACATCTGTCTTCATAGCTAAAAATACAAATTACATAATTTCACTTACTACCATTTAGGATGAGGAAAGGTGATAACTTATACAGTTTTTACTATATTTCTAAAATATAAATATATAATATTTAAATATGTTAAATATTAAAATATTAAAAATTAAAATATAAAATATAAATACAAAAACAAATTTTAATCTTCCATACATTAAAAATGCCTTCATTTAAATCCATAACTGTTTCATTATACAACTGAAATTTTAATTTCAATGCTTTGATCTTGGAAGAAAAACTTTAACTCGTGAGATATAAATCCCTTTAAGTAACTTTACTCTGAGCAGGACTTGTGCGAGTATAAGTCTGAGGGGTTCTTAGCAAAAGTCTAGAGAAAGGAGAAAGGCTGAAGGTTTATGTGTCTTGGGATGATTGACAGATGACTTAGGTAATCAAAATATAATTTTTAGAATATATAATTAGAAATATTAGAATATCTAATTAATATTGTTCCCTTTGGCCACCCCAACATAGGCTTTTATACTTTTCTATTAATGAATCAGGTTCTGAGATAGACAATACAGACATCATGGCTATTGAGCAGCACTTCTGTTCTAATTGTGACTTTGAAGGTGAGTTTTAGGAATAAAGTGACTTTGATCAACTAAAAGACCTGCTTTCCCCACTTTTTAATTATTAATTAAATTTATTAATTTTTTTCTATACTTACCAGAATTTCTCCTCCTTCCTCTCCTTCCAACCCCTCTCTCCCATCCATTCCTCCTCTGTTTCTGTTCAGAAAGTACCAGGCCTCCCATGGGTGTCAACAAAGCATTACATTTCAAGTTGTGCCTCCTTGTATTAAAGTTGGACAAAACAACCCAGTATAGATCCCTGGAAGCCAACCAAAGCATTAGGGCCCTACTCCTGCTCCCACTGCTAAAAGTCCCACAAGTAGGTCAGTCTACACAACTGTCACACATATATAGAGGGACTAGGTAAATCCCATGCAGGCTTCCAAGCTAGAGCTAGGCTTCCGACAAGTCTAGAGTCTGTGAGCTATGAGCCCCAGTTAGTAGTTTCTGTGGGTTCTTTTGTGATGCCCCACCGGGTTAGTACAATCCTTTCTCTCTTCTGCAGGATTCTCCCTGCTCATCCCAGTGCTTGACTGTGTATCTGTTTTCATCCGTAATTGGATGAAGGCTCTCTGATGACAACTGAGGAAGTCATCCATTTGATTACCGGAGGTGGCCAGCTCAGGCTCCCAGTGTATTCGCAGCTGCCAGTAGTCTTAGCTGGGATCATCATTGTAGATTCGTGGGAGTTCGCCTTGCACCCAGTTTCTCCCCGCCTCTACCCCGCCCCCGCCCGCATCAAGACTTCTCTTTCATTGTTTCCCCCTCCATCCATCCTCCAAACCCAATCTCTCATATTAATGAGAGCTCTATTATGCAAGATACCCAGAATATTAAACTTCCACGACATGGGAAATGCAATTTTTTTCCTGGTAACCTTATCAGCTAAGCTAACTTGTCTCTGATTAACACACACTTTCATCTTGCTTATGAAAAAGTGATTAGGTTTGGATCTATGAAATCAGGATACTGCAGCTGATTTGTTTCCTAGGCCTTTTTCTTATGGTTTCTGACATGAGAAAAAACAAAAAACACAGTTTTTTTTGTTTTGTTTTTTTAATCGGACTGGTACTACCATGCCTAGCTTCCACTAGGTGGCGGTACATGAATGTCTTATAAGTGAAAGTGCCCGTACAATACAGACAGTAACAATGTAAATTATGCACTTAAACATGAATGTATTCAAATACACTTCTCTTAGTTCACAGAACATTATTCATATTAAAATATTGTGAATTTATGCCCATCCTATTGAGAATTACTCCACCGAAGAGCGATAAAAGCAGGTATGTGTTAAAGACATTAGCCTGGTTTTCTTTTTAGAGTAGCACATGATCAGACATTTATATTCAGTAGAAAAGAAACCACATTAACTCTTCAGTTACTGAAAACTCTTGTAAAGTTTATCATTTTACTTCTACAAAAAGTATTTCCCCTATAGAATTAATTGAGGACACTCTAGAAATGTATCATGTTGAATATATCACATTAATGATAGTCTTAATAAAATACTAAAATTTCAGGACACATGATAAATAGCCTTCTTTTCTTTCTTTTTATGAAGGGGCAGCTTTGGAGTCAATGATTTTACCAACTAAATAGAAACAAAATCAATGCGTGGGAGCATAAATATTTTAAAACATAAACAAAGAACAGTAAATAAGACATGTTTCATTATTTATATGAGTGTTAACTCTCATTATATTTGTTCTTAAAGTACAGGAGCAAAAGAAAGAGAAAATTCCACCATTTATGCATACATTTTTAATGACACTTTATTTCCATTGTTATATTCTCAAGCACTTTATTACCTGTATATAGTTTAAGAAATATTTCAGTTTAAGCAGTATACAGAAGACAAGCTCAAAGGCTTTGGCTTCATTTAATTGGAAGATGTTTCTGTTAGTTCATTGGTTTGTCTTGGATAATAGAAACTCAGTTTTGCAGCCTCTGTGCAGCACATTTCTCTTCCTCATTAGTTTTGTTTATCTTAAACGCACATGAGCAGCATCTTTTATCATTCATTGTCTGATCCTACTTGAACCTTCATGGTTTTTGAGTTTCCTTTGGGGTGTGTATAGTCATTGATATGAATTTCTTTAATCTTTGGAAAATATCTTCTGGCAATGCAAAGCATGCAGAGAGCCTCTAGTTGTCTGGTGGATGCTTCTGAGAATGGACAGCATCAATCTGTCTGCCTTTATTTGGCTACATAAACTTCACCATATGCAAAGCCACCATGAGCATCTGTTTAGAGAAGGTGGAATCGTGTCTGTTCTGATTTCATCTTTGGGTAAGTCTGTTCTCTATTTCCTTCACTCCCCTCCATCACTTTTGTGTGCAGAACATCAAAGCTGCAGAGGACTCAGACCAAGTTGGACCTTTTTTATTTTCTGCCTTTCCTCCTCATTCCGCCATCCATAGTCTTTCCTCCCTGTTTTTCCTGTCCTTTTTTTTTAATATTTGAATTGAGGTATTTTAAGAACAGATGAGGATAAAAATGTAAATAGGAAAATACACTATTGTCAAATTGCAGTCTCTTGGGATACTGTAATGAGTATCAATCTGAAGTGATTTTGGACTAGATTGCATGGTTATTACAGGCTCATGTAAACTGTATGTAAATAAACTTGTGACCTGCTTACATATTGATCTTGGACGTCATAACTAGCTTCTTAAACGCTGCTCATTCTGACTATCCTGAACTTTATCTTCAGCATGAAAGATTACCTCTATTAAAAATAACAACAATATTTTCATTTCAATTGCTTTCAATCTGGAGCCAAAGTAAGCATATGTGGGCTTCTTTCTCTCATCCTCATTTGTTTGGCCCTGATAATTACACTCTGTAATGAGCCTGAATTTTCTTTTGGTTGTAATTCTGAAATGATGCATGTTGCCACAGTGAGTATGTGTTTTTATGGAGCTGGCTCCGTTTCCCTGTCCTTAGGACTGGGTGATGGTGTTTCCTTTCTGGATGAATTAGAGTAGTATATTTGAGATTATATTTCATTAGTTTTATTGCTACTTGTTAAGGTTTTATTGCCCTCTCTGTTTTATATTTCAGATTGGCAAACACTCACCAGTGGTGCTAAGTGACTTGATATATATGAATCATAACTTTGTGACTAAAGAATATGCTGTGTGCAAATAGAGTGGGGCATTCGAGGTGATATTTTATAATGGCATTAAGCATATGTATCCACAGAACTGTTCCTATTCAGAGAGAAGCAACTCTATTTCATATTTTCTTCCATCCTCCTTGAAGTATTCAGCATTTTTCACAAGTGATACATAGTGTGCTCTAAATAAGAATTCATTCTTTCTGAACAACTGTCATTTATTGCATGTAATTGTTCTTTATTGGGAAAGCAGTTTAGCAGGAGGGGAAACCAGAAACGCTTCATGTCCTTAGTTTGATGTTTCCTTACTCAACTCATTGAAAGGTTGAGTGGGTTTAATGGGGTTGCATATCACATAATTGTTGTGCTAGCCAGAAGGATTGACCAGGAAGTGCTGGTTCTTCCATAGTTAGCATTCCAATCCCTCTAAACCAGTTAAGGATGGTTTCTTGCTTTGTAATGGAGGGGAAGAATATATGCTCCTTGAGACATCAATAGTGACTACTAAAACAAATGCATCATCCGAGCGATCATGGTTCAAAAGCACCACCTGAATTTGGGCTCTTTTTAAAGAGGTTCCACTTGTAAATCTTTTTTATTTTTTTCAGAACAAAAGTAATGGATGTTTCCTAATACAGAGATTATGATTATATGCACCAATTTGTGATCACTCAATCTATTGAAAAATGATTCACCTATGAATTGTTTTAAATAGATTGCTATTTTTACAATTTACTTATCCAAAACTTGTTAATGATATAAAAACTCTGGTGAACTAAGTGCTCAGTTGCCTAATAACCTAGAATGCCCTCAATATTTCAGACAAAAGGAAGTGTGGTCTGCACTTTCTCTTGTTGTCTTCTCTTGATACTACTTGAAGATGCATTAAAGAGAGGTGGGTTATCCCTGAAAGGCAACTTCACACAAATCAGTAAGAAAAAACAACAAACCACATGGTGCCAATGTGTGTGAGAAAAAACAGGCAACCTGGTCATGTCAGCTTACTATCTCCAGAAGCAGCAGAAACTCCATTCTTTTTTCTCTTGGGCAGGGCACACTGAGTGTCCTGAGGCTTCTCCTCAAAGAAGGAATCCTATTTAATTTCTGACTGACTCCCTCTCCTCAGGGATCCTAGAAGAGAAATATCTGGAAACCTCTAATTATCCTTGGAAGACCCTAGAGTTGGAAGGAAAAACAAAACACCATGACAGCAAATTGGTTTGAAAGTAAACAGTCACATAAGACAGGATTACAAAATACTGTGTACATATTTACAGCTGCCTTGCTTTCTGCTGGCTTCAGACCTCTACAGAGAGAGTTCTTCAGTTCCCATGCCACTGTGATGCTACGATGGACAAATAAATTACACAGGCAAAATTAAAGAAAAAAGATAGGAGGGAAAAGTTGTAGCATATACTGTAAGAAGAAGTTAAACAAAAACTAAAAGGTCTGGAGAGATGCCAAAGGAAGAAGCCACTTAAAAGCTGGGCACAGCAGCCTCTGATATTACTGCTACAGAAAGGGAAAGCAGAGACAGGAAGACTCTCAGAGTGTGCTGGGGAACCAATCTCACCAAAAGATCAAGGTCCAAGTTCAGTGAGAGATTCCATCTCAAAAACAAAGGTAGAAAGAGATAAAGGAAAATGCCTGTCCTGACTTCTGGCCTCCATATTTAGAACACACGAGGGCACAGACACAGGTTCAAATACCCAAGTGAATACATATATACATGTGATTTTTTTTTTAAAATTCTAAAACCTAACGATGTAAACAAACTGAGGGAGAGAAGAACAGTGAAACAAAGACAAAAGCCTGTGTGGGATGCTTGGACTAAGTGCAGCACATAGTTGACAGTTGACATCATCAGCAAGGAAGACTTTTATAGCTGATGCCCTCCATGTGGGGAATGTGAGCAGTAATTGGGATGGCGAGAATGGATATTTAAGATGATCTGTGGTTTCCAAAGTGTGTTTTCCTCTTGTCGTTTTTCCAAAGGACATCTTTAAATGATTTGAATGTCTTGTAATTACTTCTGGTTATTGTATTGTGTTTCTTTTTACCACAAGTCTAAACTGAGCTTGGATCACATACACATGGTGATGACTGAGGTTGTTCTGTATTTTTGCTAGACATCTGGTTGCTGAATTAAGGGAACTCTTGTGTCCATTGAACTTACATCTTGGTAGAGAGCACCCAGGGTGTCTTTGCAGCCAGACGAGAATAGAACATAAAGATGCTCTTCTTCACCTTGATAGGATGGGTTTGACATCCTAGGAGAAAGTCATTTTCATGAGTCATCAGTCTCTTAGAAGATTCAGAAAAACTATTGTTGAATGTGGGAAAGTGAGGATGTAAGAAGAGGCTAGGCGGGAGGCCTGACTCAGTGCCCCCAAGGCAAACTACATGCTTCCCAGATGCTCAAAATGGAGGCCTTGAAATGTCATTGAATTTTAACATCAAGGCTCTGCTGCTCTTTGCTTTGTATTGGAAGAAGAGTAACTGTGGTCAAAAGAAGAAAAGGTTTTAACTATTGTGTTTTTGCCAACAGGAGAAATGGTGGCAGAGATCCTTTGTCCTTATTCTCCTGCTTGGTAAGCTTTAATGCTATGTTTCATTTTCTCCTGGATGTAAAAATAATGACTGAAAACTCAATATATTTGAAGACAGACTCTGACTTTCTTTTTTCTCCTGATGTTTCTTTTGTGAATTTTCTTGGGGTGAATGTATTAGTTTTGTTCATCTGGAAGAAATAGGGTCCCACCAGACTCTCCTCCATATATACACCTGTCATATATTCTAAATGATCCAAAACCTACAAACACTGCTTCTTTTTCTCAATGACTGTACCTGATGCTTGAGTAACTTTGGAATGCTGACTCAAAAAAAGTAATTGTGACCAGAGCCCCATTCGAGGTTTCTGGACTTGGGGCGGGAAGAAGTTCACCCATGAGCCTGTCTAGCACCTCTGGGGCCAGGTAATCAGGCCTCGTTAGAGTGAGTGAATAGAGGATGGGGGGAGGGAGAGAGAGAGAGAGAGAGAGAGAGAGAGAGAGAGAGAGAGAGAGAGAGAGAGAGAGAGAGAGAGAGAGAGAGAGAGAGAGAGAGAGAGAGAGAG
>PVIH01021122.1:0-30549 GCA_004025045.1 Sigmodon hispidus | reverse complement strand
GAAGAAAGAAAAAAAATTTTTGCCTTACTCAGATGTAATGAGGACTTACGGTCAGCAGGTGTCGTAGTGCAGCAGCAATGGTGCTTGAACCGGGGTGGTGAGTAAGCCCAGAGGTTCTCTGCCAAATGCCTCCACAAATCCTACCAGGCGTGCGCCCTCAGAACTGGGTCTCAGTAGCTCTCCCGCACGCAGATTCCCTACTGGCTGCTGTGCCGAACACTGTGCACGCAAATGGGATCCGAAGCATGCAGCGGGCACAAAATCCGGTGGGGCTCCACCGCGCGCGCGTGCGGAATTCAGGGGGTTCGGGGAATTTGCCCCGCGTTAAGGGCGCCAAATATTGCGGAATAAACCCGCCACCAATTGATATGTTTTAAATAAGATTTATTTTGTTAGAATCACGAGCAAAAGAGCCCAACCACTGCCGTACGGAGCCGCCGCGCGCTCAGACCGGAAGGCCCGCCTCTTCTTCCTCCGCCGCCGCGCGCGCTGCCCCGGAAGCCTCTCCTTACGCCGCTGCTGCACGCGCTGTCCCAGAAAGCAATGCCTCTCTCGTACAATCCGGGATTCCTGCTACAGAAGAAGAAGAAGAAGAAGAAGAAGAAGAAGAAGAAGAAGAAGAAGAAGAAGAAAAAATAGTTCCTTTAAGAAACCCTAGAAAGTGTAGTGCAGACTACTTAAGCAGCACTTTTCATGCTAAATAGAAAGAAAAAAAAACAAGTAAAAATGCCTACGATGGTGCAAGCATCATCAGCATTTTAAAGCTCTAGGGAGGTTGAATGCAGTTCTTAGTCATGAATCTCTGACGTGCCATAAGCTTTTAGCTAGGCTTTTCTGACCCAAGAAGTGGGCAGAAGTCCATGCTACTCCATAGGTTTTTTTTCTCTGCAGACACAAAAGGCTAAAGGATACACAATGAAAGCAGTCCAGATGGGAAGAATAAAAATATCTCTAAATAAGTTACAGTATATTTAACAATATCTGTAGGTTTAAGAAACAAAAAAGGGTAGAGCCATATAAAAGTGTATAGTTTAAAAATAAAGTATTCAAAAAGAGAATAAAGTAATATAAAAAAGAATAAACCATATAAGATGAGAAAAACATAGGAAGTCTGGATCCTGTATGCTATTGTGTTGATTTTGAATTTGTTTGCTAATAAACAAACAATAGCTGCTAAGAAACCAACCTGGAATTGAGAGAAGGTGAAATAAACCAGCCTGTATATACTTTTTGCCAGGCATTTATAAGTAAGACTAAACCTCTGGGTGTGATTTATTTGTAAGATGGGTGGTGGGCCCTCCAAAGAAGCAAAAACAACCAACAACAAGGTGAAGAAGTTGTTTTTATATGTAAACACATTAGGGCTGGGAACCCCAGGATCAGTTTTCTCTGCATACTGACTAGTTATGGTTATTTTTTTATAACAGTCCCTGTTGCAAGAAGTTTCTTTGGCAAGTGTTAGAAGCTACACTTAGCTTTGGCATAAGGCTGAATATTTAGAATGCAATTAGAAATTCTTCTGATTTAGTAAAATGTCAGCAGTAGAATCTTCTCAAAGATTATATAAGTCCTGGAGGAGTTAGCTAAGTTTCCAGGATCAGGCATGGTTTTTCTATTGTTGAGCATGCCTTAAGTTTAATTAGAGAGCTTTTGATTACTATCAAGATATGAGCACCATTATTGTACCATTTGGGATAGCTTGCTATACTGTTCATTGTTGTAATCTATGGGCACCACAACTACGTAGGAATATTGTCTACTTCTCTCCCTTGGCAGTTTGCATAGTGCCTCCTAGAACTCTAAAAGTTTATTCTCAGAGAGGAGGCTTTTATTTATTTATTTATTTATTTATTTTGTATTTATCAAGAAAAACAGTAAAATGAATTTAAAATGCTGAGAAGTTAGCAAAAACTATAAAGAAGATAAAAATCATAAGCATGACTTATCAAGGGTGATAATGCAAATAAGATTGCTACACATATATTTACTTTGTCTTCAGCTTTCCCTCTGAATTTTTTTTCCATCCCTGTATATCCTTATTCAAGGTCCCTTCCCTCTCCCGCCACATCAGGTCATTTTTTCTTCTACACAACTTCCCATCCCCTCCCTGGGCAGAGAGCAGACAGTCCTATGTTCCCACTGACCCAATAATGCTTGGATCAGTCTCCACTCCTGGCAAGTCCAGTTTTGTGCCCCCTCCCTCAAGAGTGAGTCAGGTGTTCCTATAGTTGGAGTGGGATCCGAAGGGTCAGTTCAGGGTGTCTCTGATCCCAAGCTGTTCAGTGGTTATGGTTTGCCGCTTGGGCATGCTTGGCTTTTTTTCTTGTTTGTTTGTTTAGAGACCACTAATGAGTGAGTACATCCCCTACTTATCTTTCTGAGATCGTGATACCTCGCTCAGGAGGATATTCTCCAAATCCATCCATTTGCCTGCGAATTTTAGGATATAATTTTTCCTTACTGCTGAGTCGTATTCCATTGTGTAGATGTACCACAGTTTGTTAATCCATTTTTCAGTTGAGGGACATCTAGGTTGAGAGGAGGCTTTTAAGATAAATCGAGCTCAAATTTGTTGATTCCTGTGTCTGGAGTTCATTGTGTTTTCAGAAATTTATCTTCAACATCTGGAAGGGAACCAAGGTCAATATCAGTAGCTTATGATGTTTTAGGGGTCTCTTGGACATTCTTGATCTAAAACTCAAAATGGAGTTTTTCATGCTTGGACTTGGAGTTATTATTGAATATTCTATGATTCTTGGAAGAGGCATTGCCAGCTCTAGTGGCTTAATCCCATTTAAACTGTATATTCATACACATGCACTTATATGTATTAGATAAAAAACTAGAATTCTTCATGTCTTGTTCAAACATCCTCATTGTTTCTTTCCCCCCTCTCTCCCTCTTGTCCTATATCAATGTCTTTTCTTTTCTCCCAATTAAAGCCCCACTCAGCATGTCTTAAAACAGGTAATTTTTTTACATTTATGTATGTGTGCCTGAATGGACTTGTATGCTCCATACAAACCTGTATCCTGGTGCATACAGGTACTTGAGCAGGCCAGAGGGTACCATATGCCCCAGAAACTAGAGCTAGAGTTGTTTGGTTGTAAGAATAGTTGTGGAATAAACCCGGGGTGCTTGGCAACATCAGTAACTCATCTTAACTGCTGAGCCATCTCTCTAGCCCCATGGTTGATCATCCTAAAGTGTTTCTAGACAAAGATTAACTGAGTAGAGGGAAATGATATATACTAGAGTAATTGTAGAATGCAGATGGTTGGATGCTTTTCAGTGAGGGACCATCAGAGTCATCAGATATATTCTATAAGACAGGATGGTCAGATACAAAATCCTTCATCATGTGGTTACTGGGGTAATATTAAACCTTCTCAAAGCAGTGTTCTTACTGCTGAACAGGGTCAGCTGTGCCCATATATTCAAAGGGGTCTGTGAGCACTGAGTCATACTTTAGTGCATGTATCTTCTAAGTAGGCTGTACTGCCACAACCTTCTTCCTAGGAGAAAGGAGGAGGAGGAAGAAAAAGAAGAGAAAAAAAAGGAAAGAAGAAAGGAAGAAAAGAAGGGAGGAAGGAAAAGCTCATTAAATATCAGCAAATGATTGTTTTTTCTATTATTTATTCTTTATTTATAAAATTATAAGTGTTTAAAATATAATTTTATTTAGAATAATTTCAAAAATATAAGAAAATTTAATTTTTCACTTTATTTTATTTATAATTATTTTATTTGGGTATAAAAGATTTTTTAGCCTTTTCCATTTTATTTTTCTATATATGTTCATGTTCCATATTAATTTATTAAGAAACACTTTTTATCAGAAAATTTATAGTGGTAAATGTAAATGGGATATTTTTCTTTTTTATTGTTTTTTGAAAATCAATATCAAACATTATATAAAAAAGCAGAACATTCAGAATAGATAACAAAAAAACATACAGTAATAAAACTTCTCTTTTCTCTAAAATAAATGAAACATAAAAAATAAAATCTAAAGCTTCTCAAGCCAGGTTAGGCTCAGCTACAGATAAAGAAAGCACAGTAGGTCACAGATAATGCCCACAGATGCACTATGGCCACCACAAATTTCTGCTAAGCAATGCTTCTACAGTCAAACCAGAAGTTTTGTTTTGTTTTGTTTTGCTTTGTGTGTGTGTGTGTGTGTGTGTGTGTTTTAAATCACTTTATTCACCCATCATCTGTAAATGAAAAAAGAATGTTTTTGATTAAAGTCCACTAATGAGTGAGTACATCCCTTACTTATCCTTCTGGGTTTGTGAGAACTCACTCAGGAGGATATTCTCCAAATCGATCCATTTGCCTACAAATTTTAGGATATCATTTTTTCTAACTGCTGAATAGTACTCCATTGTGTAGATGTACCACAGTTTCTTAATCCATTCCTCAGTTGAGGGGCATCTAGGTTGTTTCCAGGTTCTTGCTATTACGAATAATGCTGCAAAGAACATAGTTGAGATAGTGCTTTTGGGGTATGAATGTGCATCTTTAGGGTATATGCCCAATAGTGATATTGCTGGATCCTTGGGGAGAGTGATTCCCAGTTTTCTGAGAAACCTCCATACTGCATTCCAGAGTGGCTGAACAAGCTTACACTCCCACCAACCATGGAGGAGTGTTCCCCTTGCTCCATAACCTCTCCAGCATAGGCTATCATCTATGTTTTTAATCTTAGCCATTCTGACAGATGAAGGTGGTATCTCAAAGTTGTTTTGATTTGCATTTGTCTGATGGCTAAAGATTTTAAGTGCCTTTTCAAGTGTCATTCAGCCATTTGTAATTCTTCTGAGAATTCACTGTTTAGCTCTGAACCCCATTTTTGATTGGGTTATTCAGGATTTGGGCTCTAGCTTCTTTTGTTCTCTATATATTTTAGAGATCAATCCTCTGTCACTTGTAGGGTTGGTAAAAATCTTTTCCCATTCTGTAGGATGTCGTTTTATTTTAATGACTGTGTCCTTTGCCTTACAGAAACTTCTCAGTTTCAAGAGATCCCACTTATTGATTTTTGTTCGTAGTGACTGTGCTACTGGTTTTATATTTTGGAAGTGGTCACCTATGCCAATGCACTGAAGGGCATTTCCTACTTTTTTTTCTATGAAGTTCAGTGTAGATGGTTTTATGTTGAGGTCTTTGATTCCCTTGGATTTGAGTTTTGGCAGGGTAATAGGTTTGGATCTATTTGCATTTTTCTACATACTGCCATCCAGGTATGCCAACACAATTTGTTAAAGATACTATCTTTTTTCCATAGAACATTTTTGGCCTTTTTGTCAAAAATCAGGTGTTTATATAGGAGTGTGGGTGAATGTCGTGGTCTTCAATTCGATTCCATTGATCCACAAGTCTGTTTTTATGCCAGTACCAGGCTGTTTTTATTACTGTAGCTCTATAGTATAACTTGAAGTCAGTGATGTGATGCTTCCTGAGTTTCTTTTTCTGAGTAAAATTGTTTTGGAGATCCTGGCTTTCCTGTTATTCCAAGTAAAATTTAGTATTGTTCTTTCAAGGTCTGTAAAAAATTGTGTTGGGATTTTGATGGAAATTGCATTGAATGTGTAGATGACTTTTGGTAAGACTGTCATTTTTACTGTGTTGATCCTACCTATCCAGGAACATGAGAGGTCTTTCCATTTTCTGATATCCTCTTCAATTTCTTTCTTTAGTGATTTAAAAATTTGTCAAATAGATCTGTTACTTCTTTGGTTTTAGTTACACCAAGGCATTTAATGCTATTTGCAGCTGTTATAAAGGGTGATGTTTCCCTTATTTCTTTTTCAACCTCTTTGTCTTTAATATATAAGAGAGCTACTGATTTTTTTTAGTTACTCTTGTGTCCTGCTACATTGCTGAAAGTGTTTGCCCGCTGTAGAAGTTCCTTGGTAGACTTCTGCGGGTCACTTAGGTGTACAATCATATCATCTGCAAATAGAGATGGTTTCACTTCTTTTCCAATTTGTATCCCTTTAATCTCCTTTCAGCCTCTTATTGCTTTGGCTAAAACTTCAAGAACTATGCTGAATAGATAAGGGGAGAGGGGACAGTCTTGTCTAGTTCCTATTTGCTAAGGTGCACATGTGTAGGGCAAAGGAAAACCTTGGATGTCAGTCTTTCTTTTTCATACATGGTCTACTGTAGTTCACAGCAGAATAGCTGGCCCTTGAAATTCCTGCATTTCTTCTGTCTCTGATTCTCACTTGCTATATTACTAAATTTACCAATACTCTCTACCACATCTGGCTTCAGAGTCTGAACTTAACTCATTATGCCTGTACACCAAATGCTTCGCCCACTGAACCATCTTTTCAGCCCAAACTTCTCTTTTCTTTCATTTTTTTATTTAAATTTTTTAACATATCCATTACTGTTCCCCCTCCCTCCCTCTTCTCAGTCCTCCTCCAGCTTCCCCTCACCACCTCTTCTCACTCATTTCTCAAAGAGGGTTAGGACTTCCAAGGTGAGTCCCTACAGTCTGGCATATCTAGTTCAGTTAGGACCAAGGCCTTCCCCCCAGTATAATGGCTGAGCAAAGCGTTTCTCTGTAAGGACTTGGTTCCAAGAAGCCAGTTGATGTAACAGCAATAAATTCTGGTCCCACTTCCAGAGGCTGCACACTGCCCATGCCCTTCAGCTGTCATCCATATTCAGAAGGCCTAGTTCAGTTCCATGGAGGTTCTCCAGCTGTCAGTCCAGAGTTAGTGAGCTCCTAATAGCTCAGGTCAACTGTCTCTGTGGGTTACCTCGTCATGTTCTTGACCCCTTTGCTCATATAATCTCTCCTTCCTCTTTTCATCTGGATTGGGAGCAAGACCCAGAGCTTATCTGTGGATCTCTGCATATGCTTACAACTGTTACTGGGTGAAGGTTCTATACTGACAATTAGAGTGGTCATCAATTTCATTATAAGAGAAGGTCAGTGTAGGAACCCTCTCCACTATCGCTTGAAGTCTTATCCAGGATTATCTTTTTAGATTCTTGGGTATTTCCCTAGCACCAAGTTTCTCTCTAATCCCACAATGCCTCCCTCTATTAAGGTATCTGTTTTGTTCTTCTCCCTCTCTATCACTCTCCCAACTCAAGCATCACATTCCCTCATCTGCTTTTCCCACATCACCTTGCCTTCTGTCCTCCTATGGTCACAATTTGCTTAGGAGATCTTGCCTATTTTCTCTTCCCAGGGGGATCCATGGATGTCTCTCTTATGTTTCTCCTTTTAACCTAGTTGCTCAGGGTTTATGGATTGTAGCCTAGTTTTCTTTTGTTTTATGTCTAAAATCTCCTTTTGAGTGCTTACCATGTTTACTTTTATAGAATGATATTTTCTAGTTTCATCTATTTGCCTGCAAATTTCAGAATGTCATTTTCTATTACATTATATAAATGTACCATAATTTTTAATCCATTATTCAGTTGAGGGGCATCTAAGCTGTTTTCAGCATCTGACTATTACAAATAATGCTGCTATGAACATAGTTGATCAAGTGTTCTTGTGGCAAAAATGTACATCCTTTGGGTATATGCCCAATAATGGTATTGCTAGATCACTGGGTAGATTGATTTTCAGTTTTCTGAGGAACTACTATACTGATTTCCAAAGTAGCTATACAAGCTTACATTGTCATCAACAATGGAGGAGTGTTCCCTTTACTCCACATCTTTTCCAGCATAGGCTGTCACTACTGTTTTTAATCTTAACCATTCCAACAAATGTAAGATGGTACCTCAAATTTGTTTTAATTTGCTTTTCCCTGATGGCTAAGGATGGCAAGCAATAATTTAAATGCCTTTCAGTCATTTGAGATTCTTCTGTTGATAATTCTCTGTGTATCTCTGTACCCCATTTTTTAGTTGGATTGTTTGGGCTTTTGAGTTTCATGAGTTCTTTATATATTTTAGAGATCAGTTCTCTGTCAGATGTAGTACGGTTGGTGAAGATATTTTCCCATTCTGTAGGCTGTACTTTTGTCTTACTGACTCTGTCCTTTTCACACAGAAACTTCTTAATTTCAGAAGATTCCACTTATTCATTTTAGTTCTCAGTGTCCATGCTACTGGTGTTATATATAGGAAGTGGTCTCCTGTGCCAATGTCTTCAAGCCTCTTTCCCACTTTCTTTTCTACCAAGTTCTATGTAACTGGATTCATGTTGAGGTCTTTCATTCACTTGGACTTGAGTTTTATGCATAGTGGTAGATATGGATTTAACTGCATTCTTCTACATGCCAGCATCCAATTATGTTATCACTATTTATTGAAGCAGCATATGATTCTTACCATAACTATTGTGGCCATTCCTATTACATAACACTGATGGGTTAAATTAGCTAACTGTCCTTGGTAGATGGACTTTAGCACTTAGCCATGCATCTACCCACCCCAGCAGCTCCCAGCACAAGTTCCTGATGCTGCTCCTAAGATGAAGACACAGCTCTAATTGTTTAATAGCACACCCTGACTAGGATTGTCTACAGTCTCTGTGTAAAAGTCGGGAATTATTTTAAATTGCAATAGCAACCACAGCTAACAACTATGGGACACTCCGCATTCACTAAGCATTTGTTAACTTAATTATAATAAGTTCTCCTCACTACATGTAGGTATTATGGACATTTCCACTTTCAGATTAGAAAAGTGAGGATAACAGGATGAGTTACTTGTTTAGGGACATGGGAGGAACAAGTAACAGATCCTGACTCCAAGTGCTTCTTAATATACACTTAAATAGTCAACATAGGATGCTTCTGGGATATCTACCACTGCTAGTCCAGCTCTTACCCAGAAGGGTCTCCTACTACACTCTGAGCATTAAATAACCCAAAGAAGTTTGGGGAATTTTGGAAAGTCTAAGGGGTGGTATAAGCTCCCATGTTAACTTTCCAGCCCAAGATTATCTGATATGGCCAATGAGAAATTAAACCAGGCTTGGAATGAAGGAGCCACAGCAAAATTGAGGCTGTGACAATTTTATTGAGATTAATTAAACTTTTTATGCCCTCATCAGAAATAGAGCACACTAGCAATTTCCAGAATCTATATAGTTGTAGTTGCCAGAATACAATACTGTTTGTGACCTACACAGGGAACACAAGATTAATGTCTAAGACCAGTCATCCTGTCAGACTTCTATTCTTCTTGACTTCTGAGAGAACATTCAGAGAAGCTCACAGCAACCTTGATGCTCCACTGCCTGAGGGAGTGCCTAGCTTTCCTGGTAACTGAAAGGCACACAGTGTCCCAGGAGCCATGGACATTAACCTGAAAATCCTATGTCTCATGTCTTTCAAGGAGACCAGGCCAGGTCAATTCAATGATTCCCTGAAAGGTGGATATAGTTTGATTAAATAGGGTCCAGTAACTAAGAAGGTCATACTTGACACCCAGATCCTTCCTCTCTGTCTGTTGCCTGGTCATCATGAGATGAAGAGCCTTCCTTGCCTTATAATGCTACCAGCACGGTCTTCTACTTGAGCCACTGCAGACTGGATCTTACATAACTGAGCAAAACAAATTCTTCTGCCTGTTGATTTTGATGTATCACAGTGGTGGTAAAACTAAGACATGACAGGCATGCACTTTTGAGTCACCCAGACCTGAGGAAAAGCTCTATGCACACATCTGTGTGCCCGGAGAATGTTATTTAAACTCTTGCTGCCCATTTCCTCTCCTGTAAACCTTGCTGAGTCACCTTCCTCAGACAGTGTTGTTTGGGGCATCAAAAGAGATAATGCTAGAAGAGTAGATTTCTAAACATTTGAGCATCCAAATGCTACCTTTATGACATTTTGCTATTGTGTAAAAGTCTCAAGTTGATTTAATGTTACTATCATTGATAAAAAGCCACACATAGAATGTAGTAAAAAATTATAATTCTTTTAGAAAAGTATATATTGTCAACTGGTCTAACATGACAACTAACAGTACTTGCACATAAAACACTGATTTCTGTCTGTTCAGGTCAAAGCTCACCCACCCAGGAGTTTCTCTTCTGCGGTCTTTTTTTTTCCCCCTTATAGAGGCTTCTTTTAACCCTGGCCTTGCCATGTAGATTTAGTCTCCATGACTGCAGTCTGGCTTGGTTTTCTCTCAGATTTTGTAAGATGCCCTGTGCCAATTGTTTCAAGTCCGTTTGGGAACCATTCTGATTCCAACTTTTGTCAGTCTGTTTCTGTGGTGATTAGACCCTCCAGAAAATGCCTGTCTTGTATACCTGGATGATATGACATGCAGAACATTGGCTGTTACCTATGGCTTGGCTGCTCCCTGCTTTTCTGGCTCGTTTTACTCACCCACACTTTCTGGATATTGTGCATTGAGTAGCTACACACGGAGTCCAGTCACAGCTGCTGTTTTTTGTTAAAAAAATCATCCTAACACTTTAAATAATATAAATTTATTTTTCGTAGCTGAGCTTAAAATATTATTATTTTATTAGTGCAGGAGAAGTATGAGTGTACATCTATGTACATGTGTGTATGACATGCATGTTTGTACACCAGTGAACATATGTGATTGCAGGTGTACTTTGACGTGCCTGAAGTTTGTGAATGTGTGTGTGTGAGTGTGCATGTATGTGTGTGTGTTCACATGTATGTGCATGTATGTGTGTGCATTTGCATGTGTGTATGTATGTGTGTGTATATGTGTGTATGTGTGTGTGTATCTGTGTGTGTGTGTGTGTGTGTGTGTGTGTGTGTGTGTGTAGAACAGCAGACAACTTAAGGTTTTATTCTCAGGAATGCTAGCTGCCTTCTATGAAACATCCTCTCATTGGCCATGAGCTCACTATTGAGACTAAACTGGCTTGCAGTGAGTTGCAGTAATCCTCCTGACGCCACTTCTCCAAGTGCTGGCACTAAAATCATAAACCACCACAGCAGGCGTTTTTATGTGAATTCTTGGGGGACTGAACTCTGGTTCTGGTGTTTTCAAGGCAAATATTTTACTAAGCTATCTCCCCAGTTTAAAATTTATTATTATCATCTATAATAACATTCTCTTGCTGATGAGAAGTTATATGAGGTTTGACGAATCTATGGAGCCTAGCAAAGGGACAGAGCAGTCTGATTGTCCTTCTCCCTGGTCTCCCCTGCTGCCTGCCTCCTCATTAAGTCCCCACTTTCTCTTAGCCTCTGGAAACTGCCCATTTGTTTTTCATTCCTTTAGCTTTAGCTTTTCTAGTATTTTATGTAAACAGAATCACTTTGACTTTGCTTTCTCCCACTTAGCAAGATGCATTTGAGGTCCATTGGTGCCATTTTATGTAACAATAATTGATTCTGTTTTGTTGAGGAATAGATATGCAGTCATATGATGGTTTTGCAACATCTTTATTCATTTGCTAATAGAAGAATTTTTCATTTTCTTTCTTTTTTTAAAGATGCATTTATTATTCATACAGTATACAGAAGAGGGTACCAGATGTCATTAAAGATGATCATGAACTACTATGTGGTTGCTGGGAATTGAACTCAGGACCTCTGGAAGAATAGTCAGTGCTCTTAACCTCTGAGCCATCTCTTCAGCCCCAGATATTCCATTTTCAAGGCAGTGTCTCACTAGGTAGCCCTATGCATACAGCCTTAAATGCATGATTCTCCTGCCTCAGACTCTTGAATGCTGGGGTTTCAGGCTTATACCACCATGCCTGGCTCCAATTTTAGGCTGCCTATATTATTTGTAAATTGTATTTATTCAGACTCTGCAAACATTCATATAAAGATAGTTTTCTATTTCATGTGATAACCCAGGAGTGAAGTTGCTGGTTGTGTGTCAGTATGTGCTCAAATATAAGAAATTGTAAGATTTTATAAAGAAATATTTTATAAAAAGTTACTGTCCTGATTCTCACAGTGGCTGCACAATTTTACATCTCAACAAGAGAAAGTGAGAAAGTCAATCCTCTGACACCCTCATTAACACTTTTTATGATCAATTTTGTTTTTAAAATTTTAGACATTTGAGTCATGTACAGGAAAATACCATGTTCCTTTGAAAACTTTAAATCTAGTTCACATTGCATAAATTTACCTTTTAGAGCACACTACTTGGTGGCTTTTCCTATATTCACAATACCATGCTCTCAATTTGAGACATTTACTGACACTAGAAAGAGATGGTAGAAGTGGTAACTCCCCATTCTCACCACTGTCAGATTTCTAATCTATAGTTTCCCATGGTTTAGCCCTTCCAGGACATTTTTATAAATGTAAACATACCTTTTGTAACTGATTGTTCAGTGGGCATGTTTTCAACGCGTATCCATGTTGTTAACATTTGTTTCATTCATTGTTATGACTGAGTTATACAATAAAAATCACATTTTTGAATTTTATGTTCTATAAAATCACAGTAAACACTGAGTTAGAAAACACAGCATCATTATTTTTCAGAAAAACATGTTCAAGCTGTGGTTTACTTGTAAGATGCTCCTCATAGATTCATGCATTTAAACACTTGCTCTCCAATGATGGAGCTATTTTTGAAGGCTTTAGAAGGTTGAGCTTCACTGGAAGGAGTGGGTCACTAGAGACAGGCCTTGAGGCTTTACAGCCAACCATACTTTCTGTTTATTTTCTGTTTTCTAACTGTAAATGCAGTGTGCCCAGTTTTTTTCCTCTGTCCTTCCCTCCCATGATGAAATGTAAATTCCCTTCAAACTGTAAAGCAATCTGGAAGCCAAAGTATATCATACTTCTCAGCAGAAATGTAGTCAAAACAGTAAGAAAAGGAATAAATACAGAGCAGGAAAGACTATGCCTCACTAGATAATAATATTAAATTCTGTAAATGAATAATCCTACAAGTCTGTTTTATTTCCTACATAAAAGGGAAAATGATGTTATTATATAACTTGACTGGGATGACTCTACTAATAGGTGTCAGAGCTGGGCTCAAGCTCTATTCAGTTGACCTCTACAAGCATAGTTTGTGTTACCTTATGTTGTCCACTGGCCATCTCTGTATGAGGCCAGAAGAAGAAGGTCATATATCACCGTGTCCACTATTCCCTGCAAGTGTGTACATTAGGGGATCCAGACTCTTCATTGTTCTGCACAAGTCCATGGATGACAAAAAAGTAACATCAATATTGCTAAATTTTCAAGAGTAGGCATATTTATAAATATGGAATCTTTGAATGATGAATATTAACTTTATATCATCTTACTCTTTTTTAATGCAAAGTCTCAGTTATCTCAGCAGAGGAAGACATGGCATGGAATTCATCATGTAGCTAAGGATGACCTTGACCTCCTGATTCTAACATGTGCTGGAATTACAGGCAGGCACTATCACATCTGTGCTTCACTATGATTTAATTGTGGGTGTGTATGTGTGTGTGTGTGTGTGTGTGTGTGTGTGAGAGAGAGAGAGAGAGAGAGACAGACAGACAGAGAGAGAGACAGAGACAGAGAGAGAGAGAGATAGAGAGCATGAGTGTGCATTTCACATGCATGCTCCAAATTTAGGAATACTTTGGACATTAATTCTGTAGATATTTTCTGTACAAGTCTTTTCTTCAGGAACTAAGTGATAGAAACATTGTTATTTATGATAGCACCAAAGACATGTAAGGCTCTTAGTTTTTTGTTTAATATTAGATCTCATCTTCTGATTAGATATTTCCCAGTCATTTGTCTTTTTAGTTTATTAACTTTTTCCTCTGTCATTGTCTTTTTTATATTGAATCCATCACTTAATTTTAAATCTTCAGATACTTAAATATTATATTCTAAGTTCTAAACTTTTCATTTAGAAATAATTTGTTTCTCTACTGAGGATGTTTATGTTTTAATTCAGTCCAGAATGTTTTTCTTGACCTCATAGGTATAGTGTAATAGCCAAGCAGCCCTTGTGTCTTTATCTGGCAGTCTCAACATCTGGATCATCTCAATGTGGAATCTGATTACTGTCTTCTTCCTTCAGAATTCTTCATTTTTTCATTACTCTTTATTTTGAATAATGTTAATTCTGATTCACAGTCTTAACTGTATTGTTTGAGTCTGTGTGCACCAGTTACATGGGTGTTGTGGTGATAGTTTATATCAGGTTTTATTTGTAACAACTAGAAGCCTTTATTTTTCTCTGCATATTTTATATTTTATGTAAATGTTGTATGGGAAGGAGCTTAGACTTTTGTTGTCCATAAATAGAACTGGATGCCCCATCTCCTGGTTTCTCTAAGTTCTATACATCTCTTTCCATTTTATCTAGTCAAAAATGTGGGGTCTCCCATTTCCCATTCTGTTTTTATGATACAATTCATTGTGAATGAGAGAAAAATACACAGAAAGGAAGATTTCACTCAGACTCTTACATAACCCGGCTTTCTGATTTTACTTCTGAGAGATGGGTTTTCTCTTGAAATTTTTGGAGTCTTTGACAAGACCATCATCACTACAGTAATGGACCACTGGAGAAGGAGAGAGAGAAAAAGAACTCAGAAGCTAGGCATTGACTCACACTCTGCACAGTCTCACATACACCTCCTCCAGTCGGGAAAATGGCTTGCTCTCAGGACTTTTCCTGCCTAAACCTGTTCCTCAGCTCAGCCCAGATAAATCACCCCTCCCTTACATTGTTTTTGTCTGGATATTTAGTGCAGAAACTGAAAGAGAAACTAAGGAATCACATAACATGCTCAATAAATTTAAATGACTGTTGGATTGATTGGTATTTATGATTTTTTTCTGGGTACAGTTACATAGTCTCAGCTCTTTGTAAGACAGTCCAGGAGTGCAGGACCAGGACTAGGAACACAGTGAACTATGCTCTCAAAGAAAGAGGACTGAAATATTTTTTCTTCAATTTTTTCCTGGTTTTCTCAATTTTCTGGGCTTAGCATATGAAGAATTACAACACAGTCTGCCCCTGGTATTAAACATCTATATTTTTCTTCACATTTTCAGCCTTCCTTGCAGCTCCATGCTCATATGATTTTATTCTGGCCATTGAAAATGTTTTTGACAATAATTTTAACTGCTCCTTAAATTTATCAATTTGGTCCTTCTAACATTGTTTTTACTCTTATGGTAACCTTTAAGACCATTAATGCTAGATGGATTAGCTATATGGTAGATGAGAAGTACTCTCTCCGTACTGTACTATACCATAAATGGAAAGTAAGCCTCTATTGTGCAGTGTTGTTGTAGGGACCAGCATTAGCTACTGTGACTGACATAACAGTGTGATTAGAAATGACCAGCATTCAACAGTGCAAAGCGTGACTCCATATTCATACTGAAAGAGCTTAGGGAAATGGTGAGACATTAAATTTTCTTAGTTTTGGATGTCAGACTCAGAAATACTCTGGAAAAATAAAATCTTATGCCAAATCAATTTCTTTTATTTATGAGGTACTAACTTGTCAGTTTATAGAAATATTGTCTTTGTGTCTAGAAAAAAAAATTCTATCCCCTTTGAAAGCCCCAAAGGAAGCCAGGCTACTGAACAACAGCTTCTTTGCTGACAAATCTCATCAGCAAAGCGATGACAATTGGTGTTAACAGTGATGCCAGGTTGAGACATAGCTCTGTCATTTATCAGCTGTGAACATCTGGTCTATGCACTTTGTTTCTGTAAACTCTGGTTTTCTCACCTGGTAAAAGGTGGCAGGGAGGCAGCTGCCTCTTCATCATGACTTGTGCTCCGATGAGAATGTTTTCCTATTTGAGCCATAGCCGTTTTCTGCTGAGACTCAAATTAGAAATAGTAACTTTGTGATGCTGAGCTGTAGCTTCCGTGGTAAGTCTTAAAGTCACAGCCTATTTCAGAGGCTTGGCCACCTTGTCTGGGAGGTGTGTCTTGAAGCAATATACAGCTTTGGAAGGTAAATGAGGGCCCTGAGATTAGACAGCTATAAACATAAGGTCAAGGTGAGGGAGATGCAAAATGTGGGACAGATAAAATGCTCTGTCTTTCTATTCTTTATTGGGAAATAAATATGGGGGGAATGCATTTTCAGGTTAGGAAGACCTTGGCAGAGCTAAGCTGCCATTTTCAATGTGAAATAAACTACTGAGTTAACACATGTGTAAGTGAAAGTCTTTGACAAGAAGTTCTGCAGAAGTTTTTATAAACATCTGGAAATACTTGTTTTCTTATGAAAATATAATTAATTAGATCAGAAAAAAAGAATCTGCTTTGGTCAGCCTTGGACTTGGTGATGCAGGAATGATTTGGGGGCATGAAGGAGAATGCTCTCTGTCTGGTGACTTTTGTGCATCCAAAACAGCAAGACACAGGAGGTACCACATGAGTGATTTGGGAATAAGCCAAGTTATGGCTAAAAAAAATTCTGCTGAAGCCTTGGGCTTCAGCCATGGGGGCCAGACAGCAGCCTTTCACCTGTGACATTGAGGTGACCTAGAAGAGTAAGTCTAATGTCCTTTAAAAAACATATTATTTCAAAGGTACAAAGTCTCTTAATTGTGGCTCCTATGAAATGAAAAATAGGTTACATAATTTCTTATTCCAAGAATCACAGCACAGTTTCACATAAAACTTCTCTTCTAGGGTCATGTGTGGCTTTGAGCAACTGTGTTGTATTCAAGGAGGTTTTGTTTGTTTGTTTTACTGCTGTGATAAAGCCCATGATCAAAAGCAAGTTGAGGAGGGAAGTTGCTTGTTTCAGCTTAATAGTTTATAGTCTATCTTGAAGGAAAGTCAGGATAAAAACTCAAGACAGGAACCCAGAAGCAGAGACCTTGTAAAAGCAGTGTTATTGGCATGCTTGCCTGTGGTGATATGCTTTATATTTAATAAAATCAGTCTTGAATATCAGAGAATCAATCCACCCACAGTCAAGTCAGGAGGATCAGAGAGTGATAACTCAGGCCTTTAAACCCCAGCAGGGAAAAGACGGGGAGTGATGACTTACCCCTTTAATCCCAGAAATCTATGTTTCTGTGAGTTCAAGGCCTAAGTGCCAAACAGTAGTAGCTCACACCTTTAGTCTTAACTTTAGAAATATGATGCAGTATATGAACCTGGAAATGAAGGAACTGGGCAAAGAAGATACTTAAGGAGATTCTGCAGAAGTGAGGAGCCAGACTGAGAACTTTGAAGATAGCCGCTTGAGAATTGACTGTGGTCTGTTTCCTCTCTCTGATATCTCAGCCTTTCCCCCAATATTTGGCTCTGAGTTTTCATTTAATAACAACTAGGAATCATGTTTCACTTCTCTCTGCTTGCTCAGTTTGCTTTCTTATACACCCAGGAACACCTTCTTGGGATGCTACTGTCTGTGATTTTGAAAGCCAGTGCTCATACTGCCTAGAAATTTTTTGTACTTGGAAATAATATACTTTACAGATAAACCTTGGTTATTGTTCTCATGTTAAAAGTGTAGATTGAGCCAGTTGTGATGCTACAGTCCCCTTGGAGAATAAGTCTAGAGGATTATAATTTCCAGACCAACCTGAGGTAAATAATAAGATCATGTCTCAGAAAGAAACATGAAGAATAGAAGGAAGGAAGAAAGCAAGGAGAAAAATGGAAAGAAAGAAAAAAAGAAAAAAAGAGGGAAAGAAGAAAAGATTTTGCTATTTATCAAACAACTCACGTATCCTTTCTGCTTTTGTCTTTCTGGCTAACAGTGGGATTGGAAAGAAACTAATTAACTCTAGTTTTTTACTCCAGGCCCTGATATTTAAGAGCTTTAGAGGCTGTTGAAAGTCACAGACTAGTCTTGAATCTAGTCCTTTTTGTCTGTATGTTAGTTTACATTTATTTAGTATAGTTGAGAAATTTCTAACAGCCACACACACTCACACCTGCAGGTCAAAAGAGAACCTGTAGAAATCGGCTCTTTCCTTCTACCATGTGGGTCCTGAGGATAAAATTCAGATCATGAGAAGTCAAACAGTGACTTCTGCCACCTGAACCCTGGCCCTGAGATGGTTACTCAGCTTTGGCTCAGAACACAGCTGGCATAATAGTAGCGAGGAAACAGCAGAGTTCCTGGGCACACAGCTGATGGGTAAGACGTGAAAAGATGATGACTGACATCATAGCACTTCGATCTCACAGGAGCAGCTGACCCTCTGAGTACATAGCTGATTAAGAGCCCTCAGAAAAACAACTCACTAAGAGCTGACCAAGAATTAACCAAGAGTGAGTTGAGGAAACAATAGGCAGATGCCAGTGCAATAATACATACAATACAAAGGTCAACAAGACACCACCAGAAGAAGTAAGTGGTTCTATAGCTTCAAGAGAAGAACATAACAATGAAGAGGGAACAGAAAAAAAGACCTTAAAGACAGCTTTATGAAACTAATAGAAGCTTAAAAGAGGATATAAAAAGCTCCCTTAAAGAAATAGAAGATAATACACACAGAAAATTAGAAGAGATGAACAAATCCCTCAAAGAAAATAAAGAAAACCAAGAAAAATTTAAAAAAGAGGTAAAAGAAATTTTCCAGGAATTAAACATTGAAACAGAAGCAATAAAGAAGGTACAAACCAAGACAAAGCTAGAAATAGAAAATCAGAAAAAAAAAAGATCTGGAACCACAGACTCAAGCATAACAAACAGAATTCAAGAGATGGAAGAGAGAATCTCTGGGGTGGAAGACTCAATAGTGGTAACATATATATCAGTTAAAGAAAACACTAAAACCAAAAAAGTCATAACACAAAATGTCCAGGAAATTTGGGACACCATGGAAAGGCCAAACATAACAATAACTGGAATTGAAAAAGGAGAAGAATACAGACTCAAGCGCACAGAAAATATATTCAACAAAATAATAGAAGAAAACTTCCCCAACCTAAAGAAGGAAATGCCTATAAATACAAAGGAAGCCTACAGAACACCAAATAGACTAGACCCAAAAAAGTCTGTTTGCATAGAATAATCAAGCCACTAAATGTGCAGAACAAAGAAAATATGCTAAGAGCTGCAAAGGAAAAAAGCCAAATCACCTATGAAGGCAGAATAACACCTGAATATTCAATGGAAACAATGAAAGCAAGAAGGTACTGGTCAGACACTAAAAGTGAATGGATGCCAACCTAGACTACTGTACCCACCCAAACCATCAATCAACATAGATGGACTAAACTAGATATTTCAAGACATAACCAGATTTAAACAATATCTAACCACAAATTTGGCCCTACAAAAATATCTAGAACTATCAAAAATGACAGAAAAAATTGATCATAGGTCATTAATATCCCTTAATATCAATGGACTCAATTCACCTATGAAAAGACACACCCTAATGTGATGGATACAAAATTAGAAACCATTCTTCTGCTGCATACAAGAAACACAACTCAACTTCAAAGACAGGCACAGGCTCAGAGTAAAGGGTTACGAAAAGACTGTCCAATCAAATGGCCTTAAAAAACAAGCTGATCTAACAAAATAGAATTAACCTAACATCAATAAAAAGAGACCAGGATGGAAACTACTTACTGATCTCAGGAAAAATCCACCAAGATGAAATTTCAATCCTAAATATCTATGACCCTAACACTAGATCACCTACATATGTAAAACAAACACTACTAAAGCTTAAACCTCAATCAAACCTGACACACTAATAGTGGGAGACTTCAATACCCCACTTTTACCCTTGGATAGGTCAACCAGACAGAAACTCAACAGAGAAATAAGGGATCTAGCAGAAGTCATGACCCAAATGGACTTAGTAGATATATATCAAACACCCCACCCCAACAAAAAGGAATATACATATTTCTCAGCATCCCATGGAATTTTCCCTAAATCTGACCACATGATAGGTCATAAAGTAAATATCAACAGGTGCAAAAAAAATGGGTATAACTTCTTGTACAATATCAGACCACCATGGTCTAAAGTTAGAGTTCAACAACATCAAGAATCACAGAAAGTCTACCAATTTATGGAAACTAAACATCACTCAACTGAACCACCTATTGAGTCAAGGAAGAAATTAAGAAAGAAATCAAAGACTTCCTAGAATTTATCAAAAATGAAGCAACAACATACCCAAACTTACGAGATACATGACAGCAGTCTTAAGAGGAAAATTCATAGAACTAGATGCCCACATGAAAAGACTGGAGAAATCCCACACTAGAGAACTATCAGCACGGCTGAAAGCCCTAGGACAATTAGAATCATACTCACCTAGAAGGAGTAGACAGCTGGAAATAATCTCAAAAATATTTGGCAAACCAAATACAACAAATTATATAAAAAAAAAAGTCATTCACCACAATCAAGTAGGTTTCATCCCAGAAATGCAGAGATGGTTCAACATACAGATTACTCTAAATGTCATCTATCATATAAACAAACTGAAGGAGAAAAAACACATGATTATATCCTTAGATGCTGAAAAGGCCTTTGACGAAATCCAACACTCCTTTATGATAAAAGTCCTTGAGAGATCAGGAATACAGGTAAAATATCTAAATATAATAAAGGCAATTTACAAAAAGCTGACAGCCAACATCAAACTAAATGGAGAAAATCTCAAAGCAATCCCACTAAAATTAGGAACGACTATCCCCTCCCCCCCCCACCCCGTTATCTATTCAACATAGTTCTCGAAGTTTTAGCTAAAGAAATAAGAGAACGAAGGGAGATTAACTGGATACAAATTGATAAAAGAAGAAGTGATACTATCTCTATTTTCAGATGACATGATTGTATATGTAAGTGGCCCACAAAATTCTACCAGGGAACTTCCACAGCTGATAAACACCTTCAACAATGTAACAGGATACAAGATTAACTTAAAGAAATCAGTAGTCCTCCTATACACTAAAGATAAAAGGGTTGAAAAAAAAACAAGGGAAACATCATCCTTTATAATAGCTGCAAACAGCATTATAAATTTTCTCAGTTTAACTATAACCAAAGAAGTAACAGATCTGTTTGACAAAAATTTAAAACTCTGAAGAAAGAAATTGAAGAGAATATCAGAAAATGGAAAGACCTTCCATGTTCCTGGATAGGTAGGATCAACATAGTGAAAATTGTAATCTTACCAAAAGCAATCTATAGATTTAATGCAATTCTTATAAAAATATAAACACAATTTTTTACAGACCTTGAGAGAATAATACTAAATTTCATTTGGAATAACAGGAAAGCCAGGATTGCCAAAACAATTTTGCTCAACAAAAGAACCTCAGGAAGCATTACTATTCCTGACTTCAAGTTATACTATAGAGCTACAGTAATAAAAACAGCTTGGTGCTGGCATAAAAACAGACTTGTGGATCAATGGAATCGAATTGAAGACCATGACATTCACCCACACTCCTATATAAACACCTGATTTTTGACAAAAAGGCCAAAAATGTTCAATGGAAGAAAAATAGTATCTTCAACAAATGGTGTTGACATACCTGGATGGTAGTGTGTAGAAAATGCAAATAGATCTAAGCCTGTCACCCTGCACAAAACTCAAATCCAAGTAGATCAAAGACCTCAACATAAACCCAGCTACACTGAACTTAATAGAAAACAAAGTGGGAAATACCCTCCAACGCATTGGCACAGGTGACCACTTCCTAAATGTAACACCAGTAGCACAGACACTAAGAACAACAATCAATAAGTGGGATCTCCTGAAACTGAGAAGTTTCTGTAAGGACAAGTCAATAACACAAAATGACAGCCTACAGAATGGGAAAATATTTTTACCAACCCTACAAGTGACAGAGGATTGATCTTTAAAATATAGAGAGAACTCAAGAAACTAGTGCCTAAAACTCTTAATGACCCAATTAAAAAATGGGGATTAGATCTAAAAAGGAAATTTCTCAACAGAATTACAAATGGCTGAAAGGCACATGAAAAATTGCTCAACATCTTTAGCCATCAGACAAATGCAAACCAAAACAACTTTGAGATACCACCTTTCACCTGTCAGAATGGCTAAGATTAAAAACACATATGACAGCCTATGCTGGAGAGGATGTGGAACAAGGGGAACACTCCTCTATTGTTGGTGGGAGTGTAAAGTTGTTCAGCCACTCTAGAATGCAGTATGGTGGTTTCTCACAAAACTGGGAATCAATCTCCCCAAGGATCCAGCAATACCACTTTTAGGCATATACCTTAAAGATACACATTCACATCCCAAAAGCATTAGCACAACTATCTTCTTAGCAGCATTATTCATTATAGCAAGAACCTGGAAACAAACTAAATGCCCCTCAACTGAAGAATAGATTAACAAACTGTGATATGTGTACACAATGGAGTACTACTCAGAAGTAAGAAAAAACAATATCCTAAAATTTTCAGACAAATGGATGGAGCTATCATTGTATACAAGAACTCAAGGCTAGAATATAGCTAATGACACAATGTTTCACTTCTGCATTGATGGCCTCTGACAGTGGTATGGGTGAGGAAAGACTTGTTTTCTTTAAGGGTCTGGCCACAGGTTTTAATTATGCTCCAGTAAGCAAGTGAGCAGCATGAATGGGTGTTTTTATAAATGGGGAGATCATAAGAGTAGGTGTGAATCTGAGAGGACTGATAACTGAGTTTGAAGGGGTGCATGATGTAAAATCACCCAATAGTAATTATATATAAAAACCTTAAAAGAAAAAAATTCAGGCCATCAGACTTGTCATAAGCATCTATATTCATTGAGTCATTGTGCCAGCCCCTTGAATCCAGTCTTAAAAAGCAAGAACTCCAAAGTCCTCCTTGGTGGCACTGCTTCTCATGCCTTTATTCCCTTTAACATGTTCCACAGTAGGCTGGGCCCTTCCACATTCATCAAAAAAATATCCCACAGAATTGCCTAAAGGCCAAACTGATGGTTTATTTTCTCATCTGGGATTCCCTGTTTTCAGATAAAATAAACAAACAAACAAATAAGCAGAAAACAAAAAACACTAAATAACTTAGTTTACTTCTTCTTAACTTGGAACATAATTATATCACTATTAAAACATAAGCTCCCACTAGGTTGTTTTATTAATATTGATCTCACAAGATAAAACAAAATGTAACTAAAAGTCTCATACTCTTTAAATATTTTAACACTTAGAAGTCCAAAATCTCATGAAAAATTCAACATTCTTTCAAAAGTATAAACTCTCTCAGCTGTGGGCTTCTACAAAGTAAATTTTTTTAAGTAGTATGATTTCTTACTCCAAGAGGGGAATAATCACAATCAGGACAAAGCCAAAATTCACTAGTTTTACAAAGTTATTGCTTGCTATCCAGGACCCACTCACAATCCTCTGGTCTACAAAGAACCTCCCTGGAAGCAGCAGTTCTCTGGCTCTGCCAATTGAAGAACATTCAGCTTGTTTTGAAGGCTTGGGCTGGCTTCACTCTCCAACTGCCTCTGTCATTGTTGATCCCCGCTATGACCCTGGTGTCTTCCATGTGCTTGGGTCTCTATTGCAATTGAAGCTTCACCTTCATCAATGGCTTCCTCTGTCCTTTATTCAGGGACTTCAGCTAAACCACAAAGTGCCAAATCTCAGATGTCCTCCATGATCCACTCATGCCTTCCAAACCAACACCATCTGGGTGACTCTTAAGCATTACCAAGTTCAGCTAAAAGCATTGAGATGCATCATGGCCCTTCTGGTTCACAGCTTCTATCTGTTTATCTGGAAGAAATACTTTCAGAGATTTCACTTCAGTGATGTTTGCCTCTTCTTAATCATTGCTAATTTCTTAGCTCCAGCTATACAGCACTGATTGTTCCAGAAACAGAAAGGCTTCATTTTATTAGTACTGGTCTCTTGTTAATTACAGCTCATTCTAAGCTCCAAATGATCAGACATCACGTATTCTTAACTCAAAATATTATATAAATGACCTTACTTCCTTCTGAAATTTCCCAAGCTAGGCCTCCAGGGTTTGCATCTCTTTCTGCATTCTTCTTTTCTCTCGTAATAGAACTCAAAGACTTTCTGAGCCCAAAGTTCTCAAATCCTTTGACAATCCTACAAACAACATGGTCATGTTTGTCACAGCAACATCTTCTGAATGTAATACTTAACTAATTGAATAAATGTTTGTTAAATTGGTTTATGAGGTGTGGTCTAGGTAGTTCAACTTTATGGCAATGGAAAAGCTGAGAATCCAGTAATTGTTCAGTCCCATGAGGCTGGATGTCTTCAGCAGTCCCATTCTGGTATTGGAGACCTAAAGAGTTTCTGGAGAGCTGCTGTTATTCACATTAAAATCCAAAAGAAGTTGGATCTGATGCTAAGAAATGTTTCATCAACAAGATAGTTGAACTTGCTAAGGAGCTAGGACAATCAGACAAAAAGAAAAAAAAACAACACCCTTATTCCATATTCTTTTATGTGGGATGTCACAGAAGATGTGTCTCAGATTTAGAGTAGGTCATCCTGCTTCAAATGATATAATCAAAAATATCTCTCATAGGCTTACCCAGAAGTTTGGGTTTTACTTCACTCAACAATTAATAAGTGGAAATTACTGAAACTGAAGAGCTTTGCCATAGCGAAGGAAATGATCGTCCAAACAAAATGACATCCTATAAAAGAGATAAAGTTCTTTACCAGTAACACAAATGATAGTGAAAAAATACCTAAAATATACAAAGAAATTAAAAAAAACTTGACATCCAGAAAACAAATAACCCAATTAAAAACATTGTGCAGATCTAAACAGAATTCTCAAAAGGTGAAGCAAAACGGCTAAGAAATACTTAATAAAATAGTAAATGCAAATAAAAACCACTTTGAGATTTTTATTCTTTAAAAATTAGAATGGCCAACATCAATGAAAAATGGCAGCCCATTCTAGTTAGAATGTGGAATAAAGGAACATTCATCCATTGTTGGTAGTACTGCAAGCTTGTACAACCACTACAGAAATCAGTATGATGGGTCCTTGGGAACCGAGAAATAGATTTACCTCAATCAATATCCAGCTATACAATTCTCAGGCATATAGCCACAAAACTCTATACCCTGCTACAAAGATAATTTCTTATCCTGTTCATTGTTCTTTTAATCATAATAGCCAGAAATTGAAAATAGCCTAGATGCCTATCAACAGATAAATGGATACTGAATATGTGGTACTTTTATGCAATGAAATATTACTATGTTGCTAAAAACTTAAATCATTAAACTTTCAGGTAAATAGATGAAGCTAGAATATCACCCTGAATAAGGTAACACAGACCCCCAAAACACAAATTTGCTTATACATGGATGTTAGCTTTTAAGCCTTCAATAGGCATGCCAGAGTCTGCATGATCACAGAGGTTAGGTATAGAGTAAGAAGCTGGAAGGTAGGAAAATATTTCCCATGGAAGACAAAATAGAATATATAGTACAGAGGAAGCGTGAGGTGTTATTTGAAATGAAATAATTAAAAGAAAAAGATGGCTGGAGAGAGAGGAAGGGAAGAAATACATAGAGGAAGGACTAAAACTAAGGGCCATCTGAGGAGTAAACAAAAATGAAAGAATTTATATGGAATCACAAGATAACAGGGAGGAAAATTCCCAAATAAACATCTCTCACTATCAAATGAAACCTTCATTTCAGAAAATGGGTTGCATCTAATTGAGGTGTTAACCAAAGGAACTTCATGGAAACCACCAAGCAACTCAGGCCATTGCCAAGGCTATTGGTACTCTCTACAAAGTGATAGTTCTTATTGCTGAAGAAAATAGCTACATATCTCCCTGGTCACAGAAAAGTTAATCTTGTGCCTCTACAGCTTTCACCCCTATTAACTAATGTCCAGTGTACGGGAAGATACGTTCATGCCATCGAAGGAGAAAGAGAAGTGCCAACTCAGCTACAAACTCCTCTATCTAAAATGACAACCTGTCTACATGATACACTGGTACATTAGTGGCACTGATGTTGTTGGAGAAACCAACCATGATATGATGGGACTTATGATCCAGTCCATGCAATGTAACCCATGACTGCTCAGGTGGCCAAAACTCTTGGAATAAATATGACAAGGACAATGGATAGGGAAATACTAGATAAATGTGGCACTATAATGATGCCCAGCGATGTGATGTTCTGCTTCCTGTAGATCAGTGTCTGTCTCAGATACCAACAGATACCATCACCATCATGAGAGAAGCTTCCACCTACAGCAGATTGGAACAAATACAGAAACCCACAACCGTACATTGTGTAGAGAGTTAGGGACCTTGAAATACCCAGTCCTAAATGACATGTCTCCATAAAACCTCTCCCCTTGGGGTTTCAGGATGCTCTGCTGAAGAGGAGGCAGAAATATTGTAAAAGCCAGAAGAGACAGAGTACACCAAGGAAACAAGGCCTTTTATGCACAGCAGACTGACATACATATGAGCTCACAGAGGTAGTGGCAGCATGCTGGGGAGTGCGCATCTGTCACTGAGAGGGGGAGTAGACACAAGTCCCTATCTCTAACCAAGAAACCATCTCCAACTGACAACTGCTCACACAGGAAAAACTAGTTTTCTTCAACAAAGTCTCACTAGGTATACAAACTACATCTTAGGGTGGACCCCATGCCCAGCAGTAGATGGCTAAATAAAAATGAACTCAGTGGGATTTTTAAAAAAATTTTGTCATATAATAATCTGTCTGGGAATTTTTAGATTACTTACCTTTTGCTTATACATTATGCTTTCCATTCTTGTGTTTTTGTAGATTCTCTCTCTCTCTCTCTCACTGTCTCTCTGTCTGTGTCTCTGTCTTTGTCTCTCTCTCTCTCTCTCTCTCTGCCTGCAAATGCATGCATGTCTGTGTATCTTTGAATGCATGTGCTTCTGGTGAATTTTCTTGGGTTTTTTCCCCCTGTTTGTTTGCCTGTTTGTTTTCTAAAAAGAGAAATAAGCTATGAAGTTGGATGGGTGCAGAGGTGGGGAGGATCTGGGAGGAGAGGAAGGAAGGAAAACTTCAATAATAATATATGAAAAGAATCTGTTTTCAATTTTAAACAGGCTACAGTTGAGTTGATAACCAAGATTAGCTATTCCAGGGAGTGCTGACAAGCTTGTACTGAGATTCTGAAAAGGCTGCCTCACTGATACACACACAAAATCCACTGGATATCTCCTCATATTTTGCTTGGTAAAGTTACTATACTTATCATAAAATATTTGATGCTCAAACACTACTGAAATTATTTTATCTGTATTAGTTGATGCGGCAAGGAAAGGAAGAGTCTCACTATGAGGATTTAAAATGGAAGAAAATGAACAAGTTAAAAGCTAAATTCGGCCTAGAATCAGGGCCCATAAATGAGATTCAATTCCTTTTAGGGAATTCTACCTTGTTTCAGTGTTTGAAAGAACCTACCACATTGTGCTGCTACTGAGTTATTTCTCTTGTGACTAGTTGTCACCTGAATTTTAAAGATTTGACAGGAAACTGGAGTGTTCTCAGTAAGAACATGAAGCTTCATAGGAAGAAAATTTTTGACAGTGGGTTTCTCATACCTCCACTCTGAAACCTGAAACCGGGGATTTCATTTAGTTGCTGTCCAGCCCAGAGAGCAAAATGTGCAGTTTAGAGGGGAAGAGATGATTAGGGGAAGAGATTTCTTACTAGGACTCCAAGAACTGGGTCATGAAAGAAAATGTTCTGGCGCATCCTCCAGGAGCCATTGCCCAGAAGATGAAGAGGGGGAGCTACCCTTAGAAACAGGGCAGAGCTGGGAGTCTCCCACTACAGAATGCTTTCTAGTGTCCTGAAAACACATGCAGCTGATCATTCACTCTACAGATTTATTCCACTAGCTCTGTGAGGTACATTAAATCTCATGACTTAAATCTCTCACTCTCAAGATGTTTATAGGCCATATATTCTTGTTTTTGTTAGTGTTTTTTAAGCATTAATTCAAAAATATTAAGTTAAATGCACCTGATATAAAATTAAGTAGCATTTAATGCACACTTGATATTGTATTGTGAAGACACTCTGTCTAGTTCTACAACATTTTTAATCACTAGAAAATAAAACCCGTATCAATTAGCAATCATTCACTGTCTCTTCCTTCTATGACTTACAGGCAATATAGAATCCACTTTCTTTCTCTCACTGTATTTACCTGTTTTGAATGTTTTGTATGCATGGAATCCTATACTGTAACATGGAACCTTTCACGTTTGTCCTCATAATCTTAGCACACTGCATATAAGGTTCACCTTCAAGCTTGTAGCAAGTATTACAGTGCTTCATTTCTTTTTATGGCAGAATAATATTTCATTAAAAACTGGAACAAAACCTCTATCTGTTGAACATTTTGGTGTTTCCACTTTATATTAGTCAGACTTTCCATTTATGTGTCCAATACTTGAGAGTAATAATTAAAAAGAAATAAAGATTTATTTGATCTTCTAATTTTAAAAGCTCCAGTGCAGGGTGGATTGGCTCCATTACTTTGTACTAACCAGTCAGAAAGGATATTGTAGAGAGAAGTTGATTGTTTCTCAACAATGAGGGAACAAAGAGATGGGAAGTGTTATGGTGTGATAAACTCTTCAAAGACATGTTCCTAGTCACTGAATTCCTGACACTATTCATATATATTGATAGATTAAATCATGAAAGAAGGCAGAGCCCTCATAAACTAATCATTTTGCTAAAAGCCCATCTCTAAACACTGCTTGCATTGGGAGCACAGCCTTTTGCTCATGTCCAAACCCCAGCACACATTGTAGTTATGGTAAATGATGGTGGTATGAATATTTGCAAACAAGTATTTCTCTGAAGACCTGTTCACAAGTTTTGTATATATGCCTAAGAGTGGACTTTCCGGGTCCTGGGTGAACACTATGGCTAAGGTTTTGAGGTACCACATTGTTGTTTGTGTCATTTTACCCCCTAAAGTAATGTCCCTAAATTCTCAGCAACACTTGCTGTTTCATTTTTTCCTTCATTTCAATACTTCCTTCCTTTTCTTTCTTTCTTTTTTCCTTCCTTATTTCTTTCCTTCCTCCCTCCCTTCCTTCTTTCTGTTTTTCTTTTTTCTTCCTTCCTTCATTTCTTTCTTCCTCCTGTTTTTCTTTTTCTTTCTTTCCTTTTCTCCACCCTTCTTTTCCTTCTTTCCTTTCTTTTTTAATTTTGGATTTAAACTTAAAACTTGCATGACATTGGAATGACAGTAGGGTTTAGCAAACTGACTTGAAAAAGAATATGTGTGAAATCAGATCTTACCACAAGATGAACTGAAAATTTGTGACCTAAAAGTAAAGGATGATTTTAGTGCAAAATTCACCCCAGGACAAAACACCACTTCAAAGGCTTCTTCCACTCAATGGTGTTTGCAAAAACAACATACATTCCATAAGAAACAATGATAAAATAGAGGCACAAACATGCAGGGGCTGGAAAAGTGGCTCAGTAGTTAGAAACATTTGACATTCTTCCAGAGCACCAAATTTACTTCCCAATACCCACATCAAGTAGTTCATTTTTGATGTATCTCTCCTAATGGTTATGACGAAAGTGTTACTAGATTATGGTTTTGATTGTATTTCTTTAATGACTAGTTATATTTACATTATTTGTGCACAGTATTTCATGAATTATCACTAGTAATCGTGTCACGCCATCTAAAAGGCGTTATTGCCTTTGTCCGTGAAGACAGTAGGGCATGAGATTGCAAAACAAAGAACTGGTGAACTTTAATGGCAGGAATCTGAGGAGAAAAAAGAGAAATAAGAGGATAAAGGAGGAAAGAAGATAAGGACATATCTGGGAGCATTGTGTAAGTTTATAATAATAAAGAACCAGTCATGTAAAGTTGGGAGAGGTATATCTAGGCAATGGGGGATACAGAGCTTTTCACACTGTGAAGTTGGAAGGCTCCACAATGCCAGAGAGAGAATTGTGCAGTCAGGATCCATCATCCCATTGCACTATTTCTCTGTAAGTGACTCCTTTGCCTCTGAGTGAAGTATAGTTATATATGGATCACTAAGAAAAGCCATATGCCTGAAAGCTTGACTTAACCACAAACCTTACCTGAGTAAGAGAGACAAGGGCTCTTTAGGCTGAAAACTTAGCCTAAATTCACAATTGTAGCATATGTGGAATGGATTCATTCTTCTCAATATTGTTTTTCACTAGAAAATCTTTGGGTACAATTTTGGAAGTAGGATTTAAGGTTCCTTAAGGGATAGTTTGCCCTACAGGATGACAATATTGGGCTTTGACTGGGCAGTATCTTCCATCCCTTCCCTTCTTCTGTCTGGGTAGAATGAGAATCCTGTATATTAGGATGTCAGAGCTCAATGGTCTTCATGGATCAGCTGAACATACTCTGTAAGTAAAACTGCTTAAAGTCTACTAACGTTAGCACAGCACTGGAATTGCCTACAAATCAACACATTTTCTTTTTTTTTTTTTTTCTTTTTTCTTTATTTTGTATTTATTAAAAAAAAAACACAGTAAAAAGAATTTAAAATGTGGAAGAGTTAACAATAACTATATAGAGGATAAGAGTGATAAGCATGGCTTATCAAGGGTAGACATACAAATAAGATTGCTACACCTATATTTTCTTTGTGTTCATCTTTCCCTCTGAATTTTTTT
>PVIH01021121.1:0-30558 GCA_004025045.1 Sigmodon hispidus | reverse complement strand
CCAAGAGTAATTCAGAAAATAATGAAGATAATAACCCATTACACTGTCTACTTAATTAATATTTAACTAAAATAGAAAATTTTCTTTATTTTATCTTACTAACACTTATTTATTATTATATGCCAACCACAGTTTTCTCTCCTCTTGTTTCCTCTTCTTCATCTCCCATCTACCCACTTCCCATCTATTCCTCCTCTGCTTCCATTCACAAAGAAGCCGGCCACCCATGGACTTGAATAAAACATAGTATATCATGTTGATGCAAGACAGAGCTCCTCTTCCTGTATCAAGGCTGAGCAAGTTAATTCAACATAGGGAACAGTTTCCCAAAAGCCAGCTAAGTGCCAGGGACAGGTCCCCTGATCTCACTCTTAGGAGCCTCACAAATAGACCATGTCACACAACTGTCACACATATGTAGAGGGCCTAAGTTGGTCCCACGCAGGCTCCCAAGTGTTGGTCCAGAGTCTCTGAGTTCTCAGGAGCTCAGGTCAGCTGTCTCTGGGTTTTCCCTTCATGACCTTGTCCCCCTGGCTCTTACAATCTCTCCTCTCTTTCTTCAGCAGGACACTCAGCGCTCCACCCAGTGGTTGCCTGTGATCTCTGCAACTGCTTCTCTCAGGTCCTGGATGAAGGTTCTTGATGACAATTGGGGTAGTCACCAATCTGATTAGAGTAGATGGGCAGTTCAGGTACCTGCTCCACTATTACTAAGACTTAGACTTAGCTGGGGTCATCCTTGTGGACTCCGGGGGGTTTCCCTGGCTCTAGTGTTCTCCTTAGCCCCAAAATGGGCCCCTATCAAGCAAGAACTCTCTCTCTCTCTCTCTCTCTCTCTCTCTCTCTCTCTCTCTCTCTCTCTCTCTCCCTCCCTCCCTCTTTGAAATGTAATTTTATTTTATGTTACTTTGCAGTTACATGGGGCATAACATTTTCACAAGGTTTTTTTGGGGACTAGGTTGATTAGCAAACAGACAATATAGTGAGTCCAAGTCTCTAAAGAACAACCACTGGACAAACTTGACACCCTCACACATGTGCACCAATCAACATGGAAAAGTACTCAAGTTTAGAATTGGACTTGTAAATTTATTTTCCTGCTCTAATGTATTAAGAAATGATGTCTCTTTCATTACTCCCCATCACCTTCTGCCTCCAATCTGCCTCCCATACTCAGCTGTCCCAATCCTTTCCCTCAAGTTTCCATCCCTCCCATACCCACCTACCCTCAGTTTACCCAGGAGATCTCTTCCTTTTCCCCTTCCTAGGGAAATCTATACACCCCTCTTTGGGCTCTCCTTGTTATCCAGGCTCTCTGGGGCTGTGGCTTGTAGGTTGGTTATCATGTCCTTATTCCTAATATCCACTTATGAGTTAGTATATATCAAGTTTGTCTTTCTGAATCTGGGTTATCTCACTCAGAATAATTTTTTTATAGTTCCACCCATTTGCCTGAAAATTTCATAAGGCTGTTGTTTTTTATGATTAAGTAATACTCCATTGTGTAAATGTACCACATTTTCCTTATCCATTCATCCATTGAGGGGCATCTAGGTGGTTTCCAATTTCTGGCTATTACAAATAATGCTAATATGAACATAGTTGAACAAGTTACCTGTTGGTATGATTACACATCCTGTGGGTATGTGCCGAAGAGTAGTATCATTGGGTCTTGAAGTAGATTGATTCTTATTTTTCTAAGCAACTACCATAATAATATTCAAAGTGGCCATACAACCTTGAACTCCCATCAACAATGGAGGACTGTAGCCTCACTACCTCTCCAACAGAAGCTGTCATTAGTGTTTTTGAACTTGGCCATTCTGACAGGTGTAAGATGGTATCTCAGAGTCATTTTGATTTTCATTTTCCTAATGGCTAAGGGTGTGGAACAATTCTTTAAGTATATTTTGGCCTTTTGAGTTTCTTCTGTTGGGGGATACTCTGTTTAGGTCTGTACTGCACTTTTAAATTGGATTATTTGATATTTTAATGTCTAGTTTCTTGAGTTCTTTATATATTTTGGAGATCAGCTCTCTGTCTGATGTAGGGTTAGTGCTGATCTTTTGTAGGTTATTGTTTTGTCTTATTGACAGTGTCCTCTGTATTATAGAAGTTTTTCAGATTCAGGAGGTCCCATTTATTAATTGTTGATCTCAGTGTCTGTGCTACTGGAAGTTTTCTCTTTCAAGGCCTCTTACTTTCTCTTCTATTAGGTTAAGTGTAACTGCATTTATGTTGAGGTGTTTGATCCATTTGGACTTGAGTTTTGTGCAAAGGGTTAGATATAAATCCATTTGCATAGCATTATTTCTTATTAAATGTTTTTAAGTAACAGCCAGCGAAATGGTTCTATTCACAAAGGTACTTTAGGAATAAAGTTCAATCCCAAGGACTCACATGATAGAAAGAAAGAGCTCCCTCCTCCAAGTTGTCTTTTCATCACATATGCCCTCAGTCACACACACACACACACACACACACACACACACACACACACACACACACACGCACATGCACACTTACATATATATTTTGAGACAGGGTCTCTATATGTAGTCCTGGCTACCTAGAACTCACTAAGTAGACCAGGCTGGTCTTGAACTTGCAGAGAGCTGCCCGCCTTTGCCTCCCAAGTGTTGATGCTAATGACACATCTCACCATACCTTGGTAACCTCTAGTATGGAGGTGCAGCCATGCCTTTGTTTTTGTGACTTTTCTTTCCGCAGGCTGTGATTAAAGATACACACAGCCATATCCTGCTTTTCATGTGTGTCCTTACATTCAACCACATGTCCTCATTCTTGGGAAAACCCTTTTATTCACTGAGCCATCCCCTAGCTCCCTTGACAACTTTTGACATATTTGTCCACATTCTGGGAATACTCCACATAACAAGGTGAAAATGCCTAGCTCAAATAAACTGGTGAGCCAGAAAAAAAAAAATGGCAAGTCATTTTTCAAAGAAACAATTATTTTAATTATTGTTTTAATATTGGGTGTGATTGGGTGTTATATCTGCATGTATGCTTGTGTACCATGGTTTTGCTGCTTCATGGATGCCCAAAGAAAGTGTCTAATCTCCTGGGGGTGGAGTTCAGACCATCATGAGTCAACTTGTAGGTGCTGGAGATCTGGAAGAGCAGCCAGAGCACTTACCTAACATTGAACCAGAAGTCTAGCCTCCAAACACTGCATTTGTATTAATGAATGTGCATACAATCAAGTGCTGAAACTATCTTCTTCCAAGGCAGAGTGCAAGTAAAGGAATTGACTGTGTCTTGAGAGGTCAATATTGAGATACCATTGAATATGATCAAACAAGGCTTGTCCCTAGCAAGGCAGTGCATAACTTCAATCTCAGCATTCAGAAAGCAGATGTAGGTAGGTCTCTGTGGATTTCAGACTAGCCTAATCTACAGATGAAAATCCCAAGATAGTAGAGGTTACTTAGCAAGATCTTGTCTTAAAAAAACAAAAGAGGGCTAGAGAGATGGCTCAGTGGTTAAGAGCACTGACTGTTCTTCCAGAGGACCTGAGTTCGATTCCCAGTATTCACAGGGCAGCTGACAACTGTCTGTAATTCCAATATCTGACACCTTTACACAGTTATACATGCAGGCAAAACATCAATTTATATAAAATAAAAATAAATATTTAATAAAAACAAAAGAGGGTGATTTTTTTTCACATTAACTAAATTCTTGTTCAATCCTATTAATCTCCTGAGTTAACAATTTTTTTATGGTGTGAGAAAATTACAAAGCATAAGCTGTTTCAACAAAAAATAATTCTATAAAGAAAGATGTCACATAAGATATTTATAAATATAACAATAGTTAAGTAATTTAGGAAACACACAGTTCTGATCTCTTATTATTATGAAATGTGCTGGGGAAAAATATACTCTGTAGGTTTTCCATCTTCAAAGAACTATTTTTTATTTCATTTAAAATTTATTTATATACATATGTAAATTTATATATGTATATATTGTGTACAGGGCCAGAAGGGAGATGGAACATCCCCTGGAACTAGAGTAACAGGCAGTTATAAAAAAAATTCTGCTATGGGTGCTGAGAACCCAACTCAGGTCCTCTAAAAGAGCAGCATACACTCTTAACCATGAGCCATCCCCATAATTTCTCAGAGATACTCATGAGTGACATTTTTATTACAATGACCACTATATACCAAGGTCAGTTTGGAAATGGTAACATCCAATAGATGGATAGAAATAGGACACAAACCAAGTCATCCTACTACTGATACTCAGTGTTAGGACTAGAGCCCAGGGCTTGTTCTCACTCATGGGCACACACTGTGTCCCACTCAGTTCCATTCATTTGGTTTCTCAACATGCACTAGTTTCATGTTCTTGACTGCAAATAAGTTTGGGGATTGGGACAGACTGATTTCCAGTTTCTTTCATGTCTATCACACAAATCTAGGAACAGACTTAAATCTAGGCTAAAGAACAGAGCAGGCATTTGCAGAGTCTTGTAGCCACCAGACAAGAATCATAAAGGAGGCAGGAAGTTAATTTGATGTATAAGTGCCTCAAACAAAAACACAGTGGAATAAACACAAACATTTCTATTGCAGATGAGGAAACCCCACTCAGCAAACTCAATGTAACTTTCCTTATCTGACCTTTCTAGGGAACTCCCAATCAAGTGGAACTGTAGACTGAGATCCAGCATCCTGCTTTCCTATGGGGTGAGTGTCTCTGAACTGAAATCAAGACTTACTCAAACAAAAATAAAAATCAATACCCTCTTTTAACTCTGATCTTCTCAACAACCAAACTGGCAATGAAGACACCCACACAACAGCCTGTGGTAATTCTAGCAAAAATCAAATATTTCATTGATTGTGACAAACTGATCCATTATGAGGAAGATGATTTGTCTTTCTTAAATAATTTAAAATGTAAATATGGCCTGGAGACAATTGTAAATTTATAACAATGAATGAAAGCAGTGATGGCCCCACACTCTGTCACACCTGGAACAGGTCTCTCTCAGGCAGAGCCTGTGTCCTGCCCCCTCCTGTCCCTGTCATCTCTGCATTGCCTCCTTCTAGCTCCTAATTCAGAGCCCAGTGGGTGAGTATAGGAACACTGAGCACCAAGTCAGACTGCAGTGGAAACAGCATTAATGACTGGATCCCTTGGTCCATTATTTTCTTCCCTGATATAAGATTAGCCACATAACAATACATCATATTTCAAGATTCATGAGAAAGTATAAATACCTCTAATGGTGATATCAGACTCTCTTCTGCTTACATATGAAGGAAATTAAAACCTGCAACTCCCATGAGTAGAGATGGTAAGTATTACTGACATTTTGAGTTACAATAAACAGACAAAACACTGTAATCAGAAGTTTCTGGCCTGGCCTACCACTGGTCTGAACCCATATTAAAAAGTGTGTTTAATAGGCATTAGTCCCAAAACATTATACAAAGTCTTATATTAATTACATGCTGTTTGGCCTATGGCTCAGGCATATTACTTGCTAACTCTTACTCTTAAGCTAACCCATGATTAGCCAAGTGCTGAGTACCTTTCTCAGGGCAGCATTTTTATGTTCTTCCCTCTGTGTCTGCCTGGCACTTCTGCTTTGCTCTTCTTCCTCCCAGAGTTTTCTTAGTCTGGAAGCTCCACCTATACTTCCTGTCTGCCTTCTGGCCAATCACCATTTTATTAAACCAGTAGGAGAGACAAATATTTACAATGTACAAGAGCATAATCCCTCAGCAAAATATCGTCATGTGTGATTCTAAGTTAAATTTCACCTTCCTCATTTTTGTTTTACTTTATTTTTACCCTTAAATCCTATTCTTCTCTGCTAGATGGTTTTAGTAACCAAGATAGAAGTCATTCTCCTGTGTTATCAGTGATTTTTCTTTCATGGACAAAAGACTTATGGGCTCTAAAGGAAACCCAAAATGTTAAAGTGTGCATGTTTGAGGAAAGGCTCTGTGGTGACTGGAGAGCCTGGACATTGCTTTAAAAGTGAGGGTGAGAATAGCCAGCCAGAAGATCATCTTTCCCACAGTTGCCGCAAAGCAGGAACACCTAGTAAAGCAACAGAGAAAATAGTCCTGGAGCCTAAAGGGGTGTCAGGGGTGTCCTGCTTGGTGTTATCTCATCGCTATCTTCTGCTGCAACTTAATCTTTGACAGGAGGACTGTCTTCAATAATGTAGATGTTTTCTTGGGCTCGTGGTCGAACATTCTCTGTGCTTTGTAAAGTTCTGATCCTAGAGACACGGAATGGTACCAAGCTGGAGAGAGAGAGAGAGAGAGAGAGAGAGAGAGAGAGATTGAAGAAAACAACATGAAGTCACCTTTTAGGTCTGAGCAGAGCTTTCATTTATGATGCAAACTCAGGGTTCAAAGAGTCCTATTCAGAAAATCTGTAACAGTGATCAGCGCCACATAGGGCCCTCATAGTAAGCCATAGGAAAGTATGTTTAATAGGAATTAGACTAAATAAGAATTATTTTTAAAATATCAGCTCATATTGGCATCCACCAAGGATATGCATGCAAGCAAACACAATAGTGGGTGATCAAAAGAGACAGATAACTAAACATCAAATTGAGTTAACTAGTCAATATGTGCACTTGGGAACTGGGCTTGGAAGTGAATGATGTCTGCATTTATAGCTTTGCACTGTAAGCTTTTAGAATAGTTTAGGAGAGCCTGGTGACCTGAGCGAGGTCCCTGGAGCCCATACAAAGGTAGAAGGAAAGAACTAGCTCCACAGAGATGTCCTCTGACCTTAACAGATGCCATAGAACCCCCGACACACGCACACACATACACACACACTAATAAATAAATTCTTATTAAAAAAGAAAGGGGTCTGAAATCTACATTTCTTAAAATTAAGTTTGGAGTACAAAATCATGTAAAACTTCAGTGTCTTTTCACAAAAACTGGTGATCTGTGGTAAAGTTTCAAAGACTACGTGTATGATGTACATATGACACAGCACCAAAATGTCAGGTATTTGAGGCTAAGAAACTAATTTTGGAAGGGCACTGTTGATATCTGTGCACTGGCCCTACCATCAGCTGTGGAAGGGGCTTCACTTGGAAGGCTTATTTTATGCTACTATTAATCAAGGTGGGCAGAGTGGACTGATATTTGAGCTTCTAGAACTCATGGAGTGGCAAACCAGAGAAGAAAACAGATTAGCTTTAACTCATGGGTGACATTTCAGCACAGTGGCGTGTTGTCATTTGTACACAGTGGCCATCTCTATTACTGAAAAGTAGAACCAACATGAACACCTCCAGTCAGCTACATGATGAACATACTTGCCCTGAAAATGACAAAGAACATAAACAAAGCTTCTGTGCTTGGGCCAGTCACACCTGGACAAGTATGGAAGTAGTTTAGAGTCTGATAAGGCTCAAATGAACCAGTGTCATATAACTGCAGAAAATGTCATAAATAAATGCCTGGAACTTGTTAAGTAGTAGACTGGGTTTATTTGCCTATTTTGTTGCTTTTGTTTCTACTATTCTTGGTGGAAGTCTAGGCTAGCCTCAAATAGCTTATTTTTCTTTTATATATTACATTTTCTTCAGCATTTTATTTTTGACAAAATAATAATTTAAAATAACCACAAGATTTGTGGCTGGAGACATGAGTTAGGGATATGTGCATTTGTTGTACATACAGGAAGACCAGAGTTCAGAACCCATCAACCACTAACAAGCTAAGCATTCTCACATGCCTGTAACTCCAGCACTAAGGAGGATGGAGACAGGAAAACCACTGCAGCTCACGGGGTGACAGCCTGGCTGGAAACACATGCTATCCAATCAGGGAGGATAAAAGCCATCAGTGCCTTAGGCACCAGTTCAGACACAAAGGTAGGAAAATCCAAATGCTGACATGTCCCTGGAAGATATGGTAACCAGAGAGGGCCTCAGGAAACAAATTTTAGAAGTCAAGGTGGTCAATAGGAGTCAGGCAAAATATCTGTGCCTACAAAATGACAGAAGAGGAGGAGAAGGAGGAGAAAAAAGAGGGAAAGGAAAGCAAAGGGGGAGAGGGAAGGGAGGAGGAGGAGAGGTGGTAAGGAGAGAAGAGGAGGAAGAGGAGAAAAGAGGAAGAGAACAACAGCAGCAAAGATCTCCAAGACTGCAAGTTCAAGAGCAATTGACACAGCCATGGCAGCTTACCTTAGGGATCCTGGCTTCTTTTTCATAAAGATGCACCCTAAATTTGGGTGACAGGAGGCAAGGGAAGCAGAAAAAAAAAGAATATGTCCTTAGAAATACTCATGCACTTTTTTCTTCTAATCAAGGATATCATTTCTGTTTTTAGTTGAACCATTCCCTGAAAGGTTCCTTCCTATACCCCACAGGAAGTATCTTCTCTCTATTCTGCTTTGATATATTTGCCTACAGAGTACCCCTAAAGCTTTAGAATGGCATTGGTAAATTGTCTTTTCCTGAAAGAAATGGAGAAGTCTAGATTTTTAATTTGTCTTCTGGAGAATAAGCTAAACATACACTCTCCAAGGTGACTTGAGACACACGCTCCTATTAAGGATCTCTTCCGTCAAGGTCCCTTTAAAAATACTCACTAAAGTGACAAAATATTGGTTTTCGTTCCTTCCATGGTGTTAGTTGGAGAAGCATGTACCACTTTCTCCCCTACCCACACCCCCCACTTCCTATTAAGGACTTTCAGATTCCCAGTAACCTCCTCCCTCAGGGAGAATAAACAACTTTGGGCTAAGGGAGGGAGAATATTTGTAGTATTTTATTGTCTCTTTTAGACATTTCCTTAATATTATAGCCCATGAGCTATGATTTGTCTGTCTCAGGAGCTCAAGTCCTGAAATTATAGGTGCATACCATCAGAGCCAGCTCAAATAATCATTTTGGATAAACAAGATCTCAAAAATTAGAGAGAAACACCCTCAAGCTTGACAGGCATATTTTGATTCCTCATTTTCTATCCAGTTATGTGAAACAGATTAATAATGAGCTCATGTTTGATGTCTTGAAATAAAGAAAACATGCATGCAAAGAACAATTGATAGAATGAAGAAGTTGTATTTAGAAATATACATGCATATGTAATGCATATACATTTATGCATGTAATAACTTATGTAAAAAGATGTCATGAATTTGAAAGAGTACAGAGTGATATATGGGAGAGGTTGGAGGAAGAGAAGGGGAGGGTAAAATGATGTTACTATAATCTCAAAATAAAGGATGTAATATAAAAGAAATAAATGGCTGGAGCTAGAGACTTAGCTCAGTGGTTGAGAGCAGGACCACATGGTGACTCAAAATGAAGGTGACAGAACATTTCACAAATGTTAGAAATACTTTCAGTGTATAGTAGGTCCTAACACATCCCTGGGATCCACAAGAGACTACAATATCTATCTTGGATTGGGAACACAGAGAAGCCACATGAGATGTGAACTCCATGGCATGTGGAGTTACTTGAAGGCAGTCAGGGTAGCTGAGAATCCTTGCTCTAGTTCCATGGTCTGGGAAATATTCATGAAATGTACTGTCTTCTACCAAAGGGCTAATAAGACAGAGGAAGTGCCATCTTGAAAGAAATGTGGGAAGACACTACATGGCAAGAACAGCTGTGGAGTCAGCTTTTTCATTACCATCAAAATCTCTGCTCAGAGGCCATTCTCCCTAGTCACTGCACTGCTTTATATGGCCTGTCTCATAAGAATGTGAGGCCCAGCTCTGAGCTCCCAGAGACAGGATTTATCTTTTTCTTTCCAGTTAAAGGCTCAGTGGGGCTCCCATTGGGTCTGCTTGCTCAGTGGATTAAAGTGGCTTTGCACCCTTCTATAGCAGTAAAACTTTTGCTTTGCAAAAATGCCCTGGGTTCTGTGATCCTTTATTATTTACCATTTATTCTACCATTGTCAACCATCTTAAAATCACTTACTCATGATCACCACTGCGGTCCCAAGAAGTAGAAGCAGCAGGGCAATGGAGATTCCAATATAGAAGCCCTTGGTCATGATCATTGGTGGATGCTCTGTTGGATCAATTCCTAGGGAAATAGAAGTGGACTTGAAGGATCCAGGAATATGAGAATAAGATAGGAATGTGCATTTAGGACATGTTGTTGACTTCTCCTAGGCAAAGACCTTGTGCCTATAATCAAGTCTTTGTTCCTTAATCCAACATAGACTAAAAGTCTGCCTCCTGCAATCATCTTTATCTAGCAGGGGTCAGCTAGTGACAGTGTCCAAACAGAAGTTTGAAAACAGCCTGTAAATGGATGGGACATAGGTGCCCTAAAGAACACCTTGCCTGCAAATAAGAAAAGCTGACCTCACAACCCCACTTCGAGGCCACAGTCACAGATCTCAAACTTTGGCTCTGATCTCAGCTAGCTGATAATAAGTTTTCTTTTTCTTCCCTGTGATGAATAAAATTTTTGCTTCTGGTTTCAGACTGTGGTTTTGCATCCCATTGTTTTGCATGTAACTCTGCTATACCCAACAAACTGAAGAGGCACCAAGTGAGATGAACAGGAAAATCATCCCAGACCTTCACCTAGATTGCTACTTTTATTGGCCTGTGGCTAATCTAGAATATTTGCAAAAAGACACAATGATCAGAGATAGTACTGCTCAGTGGAACCCTTAGACCCTGAGACAATAAAGCATATTTGAGAACAATGAAAATGTTCTTTTTTTGCTTGGCATGATTATATGGAAGTGTACCTCTGACAAAATTCCAAGGAATACATTATTTTTGTGCTTATATCTGCATTAACAACCAGTAGGGTATACCTCAGCTTAGAAAAACCATGGCCTTCCCTACATTGACATGCTCTGATGATACCCTGGAAACTGCTCAGCTACTGGGTCTGGTCTTCCATCCTAGACCCTATCTATTTTTTAAAAGGCCATAAGTAGGTTTTTTCTTTTTTGACAGTGTGTCACTTCGCAATATGTAGTCACAGCTAGCCTAAAACTCTCCCTGTAGACCAAGCTGCTCTTGAGCTCAGAGTTAGACCAGACTCTGCCCCTGATGACTGGCATTAAAACCATGGACTCCCATATCAGGCAAGTTCTACATCTTTATAAAAACCACCCAGAAAAGTCTATTCCTGGATGCTGCCTGGTTAACACCCTGTGATCAGACAGAAATGCCAACACTCCCATAATGCCCTGGTGCAGATGATCAGGGATCACCACTCACTGGGATAAGCAGGAAACAGGCTGGGCAGCAGGTGAGGCCCCTCTAACAACAGCTCAGCACTAATCTACCAACCCTAAGCAGAGCCCATCAGATGGGGTTAACTGTAAGGAAAGCCAAGAAGAAAGATCAGGTCTTTGCCTGTATATGAGCCTCATCTCTGGAGTCACAATCCCAGCTCCTCTGCCTAGTCAGGGAGACCATGGACAAATTCGTTAAGCTCTGTGAGCCCTGACTGTAATCCTCAATCAGTAGGGTGATTGTCCTTTAGGTCAGTGAAAGCTACATAAGTCCTTATCTTTAAAAGACAAACAAACACACAAATACAAATAAATAAATAAACAAATAAATAAATACCTAGTATGGAGATAAACTCCTCTAATTTCAGTTCTTGGGAAGTAAGGGCAGGATGATCAGGAAGGAGTTCAAAGACATCCTCCCATTCACAGCAAGTTCAGGGTCAATTAATCTACAAAAGACCCAGTCTTAAAAAAACAAGCAATATCAATATTTACATGTGGTGTTCTTACCATTATTAATTTTAAAAGTCATATTGGGCAATTTGGCCCAATATGAATAGTTACAGTTTGCCTTAAGGTGTTTTGCTTTGTTTTTGTTGTTTTGGCTAGAAAGTGTCCTGCCAGAGACCAAAACTGTACACGCTAACAAGGGCTCAGCTCTTCCCAGTCCACAGCCCTTTTCACGGCCACAAAGTCCTCACAACCTCCTCTCTGGGTTTTTCTTTGACTTTGAACTTTGTTTCTCCTGTGTTCCTCACTGAAGTAAAAGCTACTTCTTCTCCCCAGCAGCCAAAAGAAAAAGGAAACCTATTTGTATTTGCAGAGTCAGGACTCGGGCAGCCATTCCTTAATCTGGAGCTCACTGTTAAACAAGTCTAGAAGAATCCTACAGAATCAAACTTAAGACCATATTATTTTGAGGGGAGGTGTTCCTGTGGAAAACATTGCCAGTGGCTCCATGTAGAGTGGTGAGTGGATGGAACAAATAACCAGTGTGTGACATCTTTACCAGAACACACTTTATATTCCATTGTCATTAGGTTTCTGGTGGCCTGGACTCTATCTTGTTGATTCCAGATTTCTTGTTTCTAATGATAAATGAGGTCTTCCATCGAATGAATTTCTTTGCCATGAATTAGCTCATTTTTTCCCTAAAATTTTTGATCATAAAAAGAACCTGAAGTCTCCTCTCTCTGTTTCTCCCCCCCCCCCAGTCTCTATTGCTCTCCACCTGCTGTCTCCCTCCTGTTCTCCTTCACCACTTTGGAAAATATCATTTACTGTGTATCTCTAACAAACTGACCTATCTCAAATGCAAACATTCTTTTAAAGTGCCAAATTATTTTTTGCTTTTAAATTTTTTTATTATTATATACTTAAACACATACACAAACACACATACCCTGTACAATGTCTCACTATATAATGCAGTCTGTTCTGGTAGCCTCAAATTTGTGACTTTTTAACCTAAGATTAAAGAATACATCACTACTCCTGGCTCTTTCTCTTTCCTGCTCCTTTGTTTATTTGAGACAAAAGACTGTCAACTAAGTTTTCAGGCAAATTTTTAAAGGCAGCATTCCAGGAAGATAGACAAGTGAATCCAGCTATTGATTTGGGAAGAGTATGCTTACAGTATGATCATTCCAAAGGTAGTCTGTGGATGTTGTCACAATGTTATTTCAATCTGCTCAGCAAGGAGGAAAACTTAGATTTTTACTTCAGACCCTAATCATCATGTTTATACATCTTCAATAATGGCTTGAATGAAAAACAGCATTGCCGCCCTTTGCTCTGCACCCCTCCTCCTCCCTCCCTCCCTCCCTCCCTCCCTCTCTCTCTCTCTCTCTCTCTCTCTCTCTCTCTCTCTCTCTCTCTCTCTCTCCTTCCTTCCCCCACCTTCCCTGGATATCCAGATTCCCAATAATCTCAAAATTACATCCTGGAAAAAAACAAAAACCCCAAAAAACGAACCAGCACTGTCAAGAGGATGGCACTAATGACTTAACATTTTACAGAATTTCCTTGGGAAATTTTTCATCTTACCCTTTCTGTCCTGGTCTTGTGGAAATGGACTTTTGTAGTTGTTTATATAAGAAAAAACATTCACATGCTGAAGTTTATCTACAGATCTGGGAAATCGGAGAAGTTAATTGCAGAAAAGCTTAAGGTACTTACACTTCCACAAAAGCTGAGGATGGTAAGTGCACAAAAGTCACATAGACATCCAAAGATCAGGATGAGTCTACTCAGTAGAAATGGAACTACCATGACATAAAAATTAGCTGGCATGTGTTCTCACCTGGTGTAGCTGCACCTCGACTTGGATCAGAATTCCTTTAGAAATTGCCCGTAATGTCACCCACAAGCCAAAGAGAATTAGAATTCCATATAGCAGGGGACTCACTGAATTCCATTCACATATCAGGGTATTTTGGAGATGCTTATTTTGTAACAGAAATTATATTTTTTATTCTTTCTATTTGTCTATGGCTCAGATATTGATTTCCATTTCTGATGTATTTGCAATACATAAGTACTTTATATCATGAGAAATCCCTTAAGTATCTTTTCCAGAGAATAAACAGAAGGCAAATGACTGTATATTTTTTTCTAATTTTAACAAACGAGGGGCATATCTGCTGGAAAGCCATATTCATTCCAATGAATGGTAATACTACAGGTCTGTGGATGTTTCTAGTTATTGGTGAAGCTAACATTGCCCAGCATGAGTAACATTGAATGAACCATAGCCCTCCTAAATTTTCACATTTCTCTGTTTATAATTTATTCATTCTGGGAGCATTTCAAGGTGCCAGAGGAAATGACTAGGTTTAGATATCATCTGCATCCTAGGCTTTGTCTGTGATTTAAGGCCTGAAGTAAGACCTTTCAGGAATAAAAGTGACTCACTCAGTAATGAGGCATGATGGTGAATGAGGCAGAATTTGAATTCAAAGCTGACCATGTCCATTAGCAAAGCAATCTTTATAATCAAGATTGTCTGCATTAACACTCAGAAATGCTCACATAAGACTAAACATTACATTGGAAAATGGCGGCTTTGGTAATATTATTTTGCTGTATCATGGATGAAGCAGTGAGGAGAGGGATGGTCAGTGTGCAATTCACTTCACAGGTAATCTCATCCTCTGTCTAGTGAGGAACATTCAATAAGTTGTCAAAAAGTGTACATACTGATATCTAATATCTAAAATGGAAGCTGTATGAATTATTAATTTATCAGGCTAGTAACAACAATAAAGAAAAATGGCCTTTAAAGACTTAAATGAGACAGAATATAAAATTTCTGGCTAGCACATCTATCAGAGGCAAGTGGCAGGCTATGTAACAAAACAAATCCCTTCTAGTTCGAACATGTTTTGCTTCTGCCAATGTTCACTAACTGAAGGCTGAAATGGGCATAATAAGAACTTGGCCCAAATTCTTCTGATCCGAGTCCCCAATGCCACTGATCTCAATATGCTGGGAACACTGATACTCTAATGACTGATTTGGTCTGGAGAGCTCTCCCTTGACTATGTTCAGGTGATAGGACATTTAGCAAGGGAAGCCCAACTTTTGTCTTCTTCCCCTGACATCCTGGAAGGGTAGCATGCTGCTGCTGCTGCTGCTGCTGCTGCAGTGGCAGCTATCACCACTGTCTTGAGGTTTCTATTTTCATTTTGTTTTTCTGTCTGAAAACATCCACACTGAGGACTTCCCTTTCAAAAGCCAAAGATCGCCATTATCTACTATTGCTGGCTCTATCAATTTCACCAAAGGTCCATTCTAGATCAGTGTCAAGAAACAGCTGTCAAAAGGCAGGCCATGTAGATATAGGAGTACCTCACAAAGGCAAAGAGCAATCACACACACACACACACACACACACACACACACACACACACACGCAAAGCCTATGTTTGGATGAACTTCAAGGATGTGTTAGCTAGCTCTGAATCACAAAGGTCAGTGGCATTCTTAAAACTTCCCACTATCACTAGCCTAGGATTATCTGGGAAAGATAGCAGTTCGGTGGCACCTTAGTGCAGCAAGGAAAGGAAAGTGTCACTGCTATAGTTTTAGAGAGAGAGGATAGCATGCGACTGAGAATAGAGATGGTTGACCCAGTATTTGAAGGTGGAATCAGGGTCCCAGTGTAAGCTCCCATGGCGCTGGTATTGCCAAACAGAAATCATCTTGGTCCATTTGAGCTCCTGTAAGAAAATGCTTTAGAGTAGGTTTTTAAAAATGGATATCTTGATAGAGGGAGTCACTGTGGAGTTAGAAAGAAACCTGGTGCTAAAGAAACCTCCAAGAACCTACAAGATATCCCTGGCTAGGACTTCAAGCAATAGTTGAGAAGGTGCCTAAATAGGACTTCCCCTATATCAAATAAATGATCACCCTAATTATCATTATAGAACCTTCATCCAGCAATGGATAGAGGCAGAAGCAGAGATCCATAGCTAAGCACCAGGTTAAGCTCCCTATCCAGCTGAAGAGAGAGAGAGGAGAGGGTATATGAACAAAGGGATCAGGATCATGAGGCAGAAACTCACAGAGATGGCTGACTGAAGCTATTGGGAGCTCACTAAATAAGAAACAATTGCCAAGGAATCTTCAAGGAAAGGAACTAAACCCTCCAAAGGTAGATGACTGTCAAATGGCATGGGCAGTTTGTGGAGCCTCTTGCAGTTGGATCATGCTCCTAGTGCATGAACTGACATCTCGGAGCCCATTCCCTGCAGAGGAACACCTAACCCAGCCTTAGTACTGGGATGAGAGGCTCGGTCCTACCTCAACTAGATATGCCAAACTGAACTGACCCACCTTGGGATTCCTTGCTCGTCTTGGGGAATAAATGGGGAGGCTGAGGGAGGACTGGGAGGAGAGAAGGGAGGGAGAGCAGAGGTAGATATGAAAAAACTTTTTAAATAAAAAAGAAAAAAAATGAATGCATGAAATATAGTATTCATGGATCTAAAGGCTGGAAATGCCAGTATCAAAGTCAGGTTCATGAGGATCTGAGGAAGAGGGCTTCTTGCCTGGTAGTTAGCATTTCCTGGGTTTCCTCACATGAAGATAGGAAGAAGTTAGCCCCTTCAGCTTTTTTATGCATGAGATAATCATATTCATGACTGCCATCTCTCTGACTAATCACCTTCTGGATGACCTCAGCCCTTAATCTACCTCATTGAGAGTTAAACATTCACAAAGGAATTTATAGAGACACAAACATTCCAGCCACAATGTAACCTCGGAATTTCCATGTGGACCAAAGATTGACAAGGCAGAAGAGGTGACTCTTGGCTGGAGAAAGTATAAGAGACAAGATTAATGTAGACACCACAGGGCTGTGTGAAGCCCAGTGAAGACCTTAGGATCAAACAGAGTGATTTGCTTTGTAAAAGAGGCACAGAAAGGTGTGACTTCCCAGAGCCCAGACACTGTGAGTAATATGGTAGCATAGCTGTCCTCATATCCATCACTCACCCTCTTTGCAAACATGACCCAAGCCCCTGATCATATTTCATAGCCACGGTATTCTGTGAAATTCATTGCAATAAGGTGATTTTATAATTTAAAAAATCAATCAGGTTAATCCATGGGATAAATAATAAAATAGATTCAGAGACAGTGGACATTTCTTCAAGTCATATTAACTGTTAGCCAAGATAGAGATCAACAGAACAGAAAAACAGGAACAATCAATGGGCCACAAAAGAGAAGTACCATAGCTAGGCTTTTATGGCTGTGATTAAACACCACGGCCAAAGAAACTTAGGCAGGAGAGAGCTTATTCAGCTTATGCATCACAGTTCATCACCAAAGGAAGTCAGTACAGGAACTCAAGCAGGTCAATGTTCTGAAGGCAGGAGCTGACACAGAGGTCATGGAGGAGTACCAGGTATTGGTTTGTTCATCATTACTTGCTCAGCCAGCTTTACTATGGAACCCAGGACCACCAGCCCAGGGATGGCACCACTCATAATGGGCTGAGTGCTCTCCCATCAATCACTAAGCAAGAACATGCCCTACAAGTTTGCCTATACCCGATTCTTATGGAGAAATTGTCTTAATTGAGGTTCCCTTCTCTAAAATGACTTTAGTTTGTGCCTAGTTAATGCAATATTATCAGGCGTAAGAAACATGAGATATAGAAAGGAAAACTGCCTATTGACCTAGGTAGAGGGAAAGATATCTGTATGACCCATCTTGTTGACAGACTCATTGTTTCCAGTAGTGGGGTGGCTGAGGCAGGGTGATTTATGAGTTTGAGGCCAGACTATTGATTGACATAGTGAGTTCCAGGCAAGGAAGAGATACCGAGTGATCCCACATCTTAAAGAAAAAACAAAACAAGCAAACAAACAAAGAGATTTCAGTAAAAATCCCCAGGAGCTATACGAACATGTAAACTGTCATTTCTTTTCTAAACCTCTGTTTTCCATGAAGGTAGTAACTTAGCCATGTTCTCCAGACTAACCTATGATCCCATCCTCTGAAGCAGGCAGAAACTAAATATTGCAAAGTTCTGTCATTCCTGAGAGATCCTCAAAGTTCTCCAGTGTGTGCTGCTGCCTAGAACAGAGTAGTTCTACTCACAAATCCTTATGCTCTAAGAATTCCAGTTATAACCTATAGCCCGCTGCAAACATGGCTTGTAGCCAAGTCCTTCAGAGTCCTCTTACTTGAGTTTACCCCTAGGCCAACGGGAGGTGAAGAAATCTATACCTCCCACCAGATTGATCAAAACCAAAACAAAATAAAAGAGTGATGCTTCTGCTGTTGGTTAGAATTCCAGGATTTAGAAATCAACACAAAAGCAACAGTCAACAAGAAAGGCAAGAGCTTCTGCTGTAGCACCAGGGAGAGTCTGTCCCCAGAGAGGATCCTCTCCTGAACTTCTGTTCTTTGTCATTGACCAACTAGGATGTGGAGGTCAGGGCAGTGGAGACAGCTCACCAATAGGAGGCAGCTGCATGAACAACAATGGAGTTGAGAACAGAGTCTGCTTTCCTACTGAAACACTTAGATGAGGATATCAGATCCTCAGATCTCTAAGCATCTCCATGAGATTGAGAGGGTATGCGGAGAAGGACTGGTTGTCTACCTTTCTTTGGTAAGTGACTGACTTCTACAGGTTACAGGCTCAGCATTCATTACAGTTTGTTCTAAGAGTACACACCATACTGTACACACCATACTGCTAAGAGGCCCTGCCTCTTAGCGGAAAATTAACTAGCTCCATTGCATGAGAGGTCCCATGCAAGGTCCAACAAAAAGAATTTCACACTTGGGTATAGAATGGATCCAGTCTTCCATTGTTTCTGTCAACTAAGAGAAACAGGATGAGGAATATCCCTTATCCAGAAATCATTGGTACCAGGAGTTTCACAGTTTGGGTATTTCTAAAATTTTTGGGCTATTTGCTTGTCGATAACATGTCATAGATGGGGCTCAAGTCTAAATAAGAATTGACATAACACACTCATATAGCTGTATTGGTTAATACTGATAGGGTTATAAACTCTTGGTAATTCTGAGCATGAAAATGACTAGTGTTGAATTTTCCAAATGTATCATCAAGTCAGTACCCAAAGTTCTCAGATTCTAAAGCACTGCATGTTGGGTAATAGTGTTGAGTCATGAGACATTGAGTAAGATTGTACTGGGCAATAGACCCTAACCATAAATAATTGAATAGCCCCATACTGATCACTCAGTTCCATATACAGAAACAATTTGCCTGAGTATTAAATACAACCCATTCCACTCCTAGTAAAACCACAAAACAGGACTGTAACTTCCTGGTTGACACACACACACACATACACACATACACACATACACACACACACACACACACACACACACACACACACACACACACCCCTAAATGTGCTCAACTACCATCCAAGGGCTCCTTGCTGTTTCAATAAAGCAGTTTCAGCCAGTTTTGAAATTGAGTCTGCTTCTCTGCCACATTTTACTTACACTCAGACTTTGGATTCTTGTGATTCTTGTATTAGGCAGGATTAATCAGTAATTCACAAATCAAGAAGGCCAGGGGTGCTGTAAGAATCCAAACAGCTTACTGATAATCTGAGAGTATGCAGAAATCCAAGACTGGCTGGCAGGAAATTGTGAGTGAGGCTCCAGCAGAAGTGCATGGTGTTTTTTCTCAAATGACATGCTCCTCCATAAGCAGCTTCCTTTAATCCTAACTCTGCTCACTACAGAATAAAACCTTGCAATTGAGAATAAGTGGTTTGATTTTGCTTTCCCCTAAGGGGAAAAAATGTAATTTGGAATCTAGATAGCTTTTGCCTTGAAAGAAGGAAAAGAAATGTGTGTATCTATACTATGCAGCCAAGTAATGAATGCAGGGGTCAGCCTCTGTGTGTGTGCACGTGCTATGGCCTATATGTAAGATAGTTTGAGAGAGATATTTCTCTCCTTCCACTGTGTGGGTCACAGGAATTGATCTCAAATTATTGGGCTTGGCAACAAGTTCTCTTACCACCTGAGCCATCTCAGTGGTCTCCAACCCCCATTCTTTGGAAAGACCAAATAGTAAATGTTTTCAGCTTAGAAACCTAAAAATATGTTCAGTAGCAAGCACGCACCTCAATCAGTTTGAAAGTCATGGCTAATAGTATAGCAATGAGTCCTGTGGCTATGTTTCAGTGAAACTATCCACACCAGTGAGTAGGTCTGTCACAGAACCAGATCTGGCCCTGGATATAGTTTGCTGAACCAGTCTAATGTACAGCCAGAGGCTTGAGCATGATCCAAACCCCTTCCTGGAAAGTATAAATCTCCGAGGTGAAGAAAAGCAAGCATGAGAACAACCTAGCCAGAAGATCACTCTGAGAACAAAACTCAGGAAAGAAACCTCCAGCTCAGGAGTTTGCTTTCCTTGCTCTGGGGCATTTTCCTCCCAGGCAGATGGGAAAGTGCAGAGGAGCTGATGAGGGTCCTAGGACAGCTAAGAGGAAGCTCCCTGTGCTTAAACCCCAAGAAAACAGAGACTTGGCTGTTAAAGGATAAGGCAGAGTGTCACTTGTGGCACCATTGACCAGCCAGTCAAAGGACTTCTAAACAGTGACCTGTGACAGAATTTCTAAGCTTGGTTAAAGCCTACTATTAATAATTTCATGCAATTAGATGTGCTGACACAGGCTTTTAATTCCATTACTCAGAAAGAAGGGGCAGTTGGATCTGTGGTTTGAGGCCTGTTTGATTTACATATAGACATCCAGACCAGTCATACTATACACTGTGGTCCTGTGTCAGCAATACATAAATAAGTAAAAGAGATAAAAAAATAGTAAAGTATTCGAATGAACAATTACAAAATAATGATCTGGATTTAGAAAGAATATAGACAGGTTACCATCGGCTTCTATTGTCAGTGTAAGCCCCAGTAAAGGAGACTAGGAAATAGCATCAGAAGGTACACTCTCATTATTCAGCCTTCTATTAAAAGTTGAGAGAAAATCAGGATGTCCACATCACAAAGAAACCTAATGATTCAACAATCAGGGATTTCATTAACTTCTCACTAATAACCACTGAACAGGTGTTACAAGAGAAATATTTTCCCATGTGTCCAGTTTTATAAAAACGAATACTGTTGTGACTAGATGTGAAGACTATACTAAGAGCCCAAGGCAGGGCAGGCATAGACCTGTGCTCAGCAAGGTCAGTTGATCATTGTTGGAGCCAGCTCATCTTCATAACAGCACCTTGCACTGCCTGCTTTGGGGTTAGGGCTCTTGTGCTTTTACAGTGTTGAGGACTGGTGACTTAATGTTGCAAAACATTAACTCAGAGGCAGAGGATACTCTAACTCAACTCACTTCAGCTTCAACAGAGCTCCTTATTGTGTTTCAGGATAGAGAATGGATGTAGTTTCATGGTCCAACAAGACTGTCCCACGTAGAGTCAGGCAGGACATGGATCCTGACTTAGCTCATGGTCCTGAATTAACGTTGATCATAGGATTTCATCCAAGCATATAAAAGGTATTTTGTACCTCAAAAGGGAATATTAAGGCTGTGTGTGATAAGGCTGTGTGTGTTCTCAAGACTAGAGAGCTAGAGGCATGGGGACCAGGTGATCGTAGACATCAAGATACATGAGATTACATTTCAAAACAAACAAACAAAAAAATCCACAACCAAAAAACCAAAAGCAAGTGTTTGATAGAAAAAAAAAAACAGTTTATAAGAGCCTTTGTTTCCTTGTTCTAAGAAAATAACAAATTATTAGCTAGAAATGAGCAAAGCAACAAGGCACCCTTACCTGCTTGAACTTGCAGTGAGATGGTCAGTCTCTGTATGCCAGTCCATTTCTTCATTTCCACTCGACAACAGTAGAGACCACTGTCACTCTCAGTGACATTCTCTATTGTCAAGGACAGGTTTCCTTGAAGGAGCTGCCCCTTCAGTTGGTAACGATTGTTCCTCTTATAGTAGACATAGTATCCATTGGTCAGGATGACAACATCTTTACATTTATCAGAAGAACATGCCCCTCGACCCCAACACATGGAAGAGATTCCAAGAGATATGGGATAAGTACATGGCAGTGTCACAGGGTGACTCACCACTCCATGAACTTTCGGGAAAGATTCTACAGCAGCTGTGGGAAATAATAAAGAAGAAGAAATAGAGAATGAGTTTTCAACCGTTTCCTACAATTTTGTTTTTATGTCTGCATTTCTTTTCTATCTTTCCTTTTTGTGTCATTTGAGGATTAAACATGGAGCATGATGCATTGGAAACATGCACTCTTATTTCTTTTTCTCTCACTTTTATTTTTGGCTGTTGTTAGTTTATTTTTCTTTCATTTTTCTTTTTGAGTCAGAGCTTGCTAAGTAGCCCTGGCAGGCTTAGAATCCACTGAAAACCATAGAGACTCTCCTTCATCTACCGCCTGAGTGTGGGGTTAAGAAGTCCCACCATGCCTGACCTGTTGGTTTGGTTTTATTCAGGGTCTTGCTCTGTGGCCTAAGCTTGATTGCACCTACTATCCTCCGGCCTCAGATGCCTGAGAGATGGAATTACAATCACATGCCACTGAGACCAACTCTAATTTAATTTTTTATGGTTGTGAGCCAAGCCTTTAATGGCTGAGCTATTCCTCCAGCCCTTAATTTTAAAAAGGTATTTATTTTACCTTTTTAGATCAGACTACAATGCCTCCATTTCCCCCTTTCTGATCCTCCCTTGAAACCTTCACATGCAACCCTCTTTTCTCTCTTTCACATTCATGGCCTCCTTTTTTCATTAATGATTGTTACATGTGTCTATGTGTACATGTGTATATACACACATATATACATATTTATGTATATATGTATCCTGAATTACATAAATACAACCTGTATATGTGTTCAGAGCGCACCTGAGCAAGACTAGATTTGCTCCTAGCTAACTGGGACAGGGGAATGCAAAGTTCACCTTTGAAACCTGCTGTGCTGGAAGCTGTGTGTGTTGGTGGGAATCTGCAAACTTGAGAGGTAGAAGCAGGAAAGCCATCAGTTCAAAGCCAGCCTTAGGTAACTAGAGAGTTTAAGATAAATGTGGATTCAGGAGACTCTGTCCCAAACCTCCAGGTCCCTCCCCTCTTTGTTATCCAAAGTTGAATCATTAACTCCTTTTCCTCCTCTCCTCTACAAATAACAAAGCCAAAATGTTGTTACAGGATTATTATCTTAAAGGCCAAAGTTCTATACTTCAACATCAATTTTCAGAAAGAATTTTAGAACACAATGAGGAGGAGAGAGGTTTTAGAATCAGTCCTTAAGAAGAAAAATCTAAGCAGGGATCCCTTTTTATAAGTGAATGACATTCCAGAAACTGAGAGCCTATTACATAGGAAAGTCACAGAATCAGAGATTATTCAGTCCATAACTAAATCACACAATTTCTAAAACTAAAACAATAAATTTAAATATGTGTCTTTTTGGATGGTTAAAACAAACAAACAAACAAACAAACAAAAAACCCTCCACTGTCCATTTCTTTAACTGGCCATAGCACTCCCTAGCTCTCCTACTCACTTACTTGGGAGAAACAGGATGATGCCTGAAACAAAGACTTGAAGGTGCATCATGATGTTCACCTGGAGGACAATGAGAAGATACTCTGGTTGGCTGTGGCACCCAGTACATGGCATCTGGTCCTGTCTTAATTCTTAGAAAGCAACATATGATCACTGATGATGTGAGTCATATGAGCCAAGAAAACCAATATTCAAAGGTTTCACCCAGGGCTCTGTAGGTTCCCAGTGGTCCATGTGTGTGCCTTGGACAAGAAAAGCTGTTCTTCAAAACAGCCTTTTTTCCCCCAGTCTATACCCACATATAACCATCAGTCTCATTCCTGGTCTTGGTACAAAGAAGGCAGCAGAGAGAAAATGAAAACAGAGAGACAAGAGTGTGTTTTCTTGGTAGAAACCTAAGCAAGAACCAGCATTCAGATGGCAAAAATGAGCTTGCTCTCTAGTGGGCATGGGGCTGTTTCTGCTCAGTGGCCACAATGGTTGGTCCCTAAGCCTCATACAAGTTCATCACTAGCAAGATAGCAAAGGATCACTCATGCTGGCTGCCACACATGGTTACTGAGACTGTATCTTCCTAGGGGATGTCTAGAGACACCAGAAAAGCACTAAATACAAACCTAAGCCTTCCATTCACAGATTTCCTCCTAGGTAAAAAGCACTAGTGTTTTCTTAGCTTTCTGGAGGATCTGCTGTGAAGATGCTGTGCTGCTTAGTCACAGGCATCAAATACTCACAGTATCCCCATGGCAGTTGCCTTTAAGCCCATTTATGGAGGGTGCTATATGTGTTCGGACTCCAACTTCTGTATTTCAACTTTTGTTTTTTAATTGTTAAACCATAAGAATAAAAGTAAGCCTGCCTAGTAATTTATTAACCCCACTTCTGTTAAAAGCTCCTATGACTTCCTCTCAGAGAGGAAATGTACTCCCTTTTCTAGTCTATTGAGGCCGGCCAGTAACAGCTATCATGAGAATGCTTGTATGGCTCAGCATCCTCAGGCCTAAAACCCCACATGACTCACACCAACAGCCTCTGTACAGGAAGGGATCAGACCCCTCATGCTGCAAATGACTGCCCAAATACTGAGATGTTTTTGTATGAAAAAGTTTAAAAATTCTTACTGAAGTAACAGACAAATTTTAGAAATCTAAAGCCCACATGAGTATCAGCCTAATGGCTTTTTGTCAAACAAAACTACTTGGCAGCACATGGCATTGGCCATGCTGTTCCTTTTGAGTTCTACTGAAGACAGGGCATGTACAGTCATTTACTGCCTCACATACAGTGATACCTTCCCTTTTTGGCTACACAGGATTCTCAGTGTAGCCATGGCTACATTCTGTAGACCAGGCTGGCCTTGAACTCAGGGATCTGACTGCCTGACTACCTCTGCCTCCTGATTGCTGGGATTAAAGTTGTATGCCACGACCGCCTGCCAGTAGCGCCTTCTTTACACTAACTCACCGTCACTGAGCCATCCTACAGCTATTCTGTTTTTCCTTTACATTCCATACAAATCATTTCTTACAAATATTTCTTAATCTGCAAACCACAAAAGTCAATGAACAAGACTGAAATTGCAGCTGTGTTCTCTCCTCCTTGGTCCCGCTTTTGTTTTATGTAACATTACATGTTACTTACAGACATCACCTAAATAAATAGGGATTAATCCAAAAGTACCAAACTGTTTTCTACAGCTTTTTCTTATTTCTCATGTTAACTTTGCTTAAGAAGGCTTTAATGGCTCATCTATGAGTCAGGCAGTGGTGGCCCATGCCTTTAGTTCTAACACTCAGGAAGAGGAAGGAGGCAGATCTCTGTGAGCTTGAGGCTAGTCTGGTCCACAGAGTAAGTTCCAGGACAGCCAAGGCTATGCAAAAAGAAATTCTGTCTCAAAAAAACTAGAACAAACAGATAGATAAATAAGTAAGTAAGTAAATAAATAAATAAATAAATAAATATCTCATCTATGAAAGTTTATTATTCTATTTAAACAAAGATCTTTCTCCAATAATCCAAAGAACTCTTTTAGAAGTTACATTGTCTAGACACTCAATTATCATTGTTCTAATGTCCCATACAATCCCACATATAATCTTGTAACTCCAAGGAGCACTATCCTAATTGGTTATTTCCATCATGAGTCTGCAGAAGACTGTACTTACCAGTTAGGTAGGAGAGCCCCCACTTCTTGTTACTTACTCTCCTTCAAATCTTCTGCTGTTCCTGGACTGGTCCAAAGCTGCCTATGGATAAAGATGAGTCTCTCCCAGAATTCCATGCTTATCTCCCAGCCACACTTTCACCTGCTCTGTGTGAAAATTGAGTCTCTGCAGTTCTCCAACCCACCTACTAGATAGCATCTACTCACTGACATAAACACACTGTAAGAGAACAGAAGTGAGTGGGAGCATTGTCAGTGTGCCTGGGGGCTGCAGCAAAGATCTTCAGTTGAGGTGTGACTCAAGGCCAGGGGACCATGCTGCTTTTGAGATGGCTGGAGCCAATCCTCTCAATTTACAGGTGAGTAAACAGCATTCCATAAAGAAGAATAAACTGTAAGGACCAGGAATCCCTGGAGCAAGAGCAGAATGGACACCTGGCTCTTATTATGTCCCCTGGATGCCATTCTACTAATATCTTTCTAACAAATGTGTACTAGCTGCCCATTTTCAGAATGGAACAAATGAAAGATTCTGGCCTACAGTGTCTGCTTTCCAAAGTTTAAGAGAGCCTGAGGTGGTGGTGCACACCTTTAATCCCAGGACTGGGGAGCAGAAAGAGGCAGATATCTGTGTTGTATGGCAGTGTGGTCTGCAGAGAGAGTTCCAGGTCAGCCAAGGCTGCATCCTAAGATGAGATCTTCTGAAAGCTGAAGACAAGCTTCTCCAAACCCAGATGCTCTTTCAGTTACTGAATTGTCCATGGAGGCCCCTTTGTGTAGGAGTTGAGTAAGACAAGGAACAGTGTGACCACTTTCCCATCTGGCAACTAGAGGGTGATATATTGTTCAAAGAAGAGTGTTTCTAGAAATAATTATGAACTTGGAGGGTGTCCCTATCCCACTCACCCTGCCCAAAAAATAAACAAACTATATAGCCAACCTTATATGTTCTTCCTAAAGCACTGAGGACAGAGTTTGTAGGTAACAATTTTACTGGATCATCATCATCTCATTGGATAAGTCTTTTTTTTTTCCTTTTTTTTTGAGACAGGGTTCTCTATGTAGCCTTGACTGTCCGGGAACTCACTCTGTGGACCAGGCTGTCCTTGAACTCAGAGATCCATCTGTCTCTGTCTCCTGAGTGTTGGAATCAAAGGCATACATCACCACTGCTTGGGTCATTAAATGTGACTACACTGTCTCTACACAATGTGTGAAAGAGAGAGAGGTCTAGAAGATTTAATGACATTAGGCTTTCCCAAATGGAGTCAAGTCAGGATAATCATTTCAGTTTTGTCTAGGGTATTGTTATTGTTCTCTATTTGTTTTTTGTTTGTTTGTTTGTTTCATTTTGAGACAAGAGTCTTACTATGTAATTCAGGCTGGTTTTAAGTTCCTTTGTAGTAGAACAGCCATTAAACTTCTGATGTCTCCATTGGCAGTAGGATCACAAGTGTGCGCCATGACCTATGGATTCTACTGTGCTGAGGATACAACACAGGGCTTCTTGCACATCTAGTAAATACTGTAAATGTGAGCAACATCCTCAGCCAGGATCATCATTTTATAAACACATGTCCCTGGGAACTGAACTGTCCATGTCAGAAACACTTGCTCAAAATGTATAGTGTATTTTGCACATCCCTACTCTGGGGAATGGATTGTCATAGGGTGTTCACTCTGCTTCTTAACAATGTGTACTTATTAAAAATAACAATTTGTTGGGAACTGTGTGACTTCAAACTTTTAAGAAATGTAAATGAAAAATAATACATAGTGGCTTATGGCAAGAAAATCATGAGTGCCATAGGAAAAAAGATTATTTGTTTATTAAAAAGTTCAAAGGAAAATACTACTAAAAAAGGGTGAATACAGTGGTGACATTTCCGAATGCTGGACTGATCCCTGGAGGCTTCATGCTGCTAGTCAGGCCTTGCCTGAGCAAGAATGTGGGCGAGCCAGATGCCTACGTGTGTCTCAGATCTAAGATGACTCCAAGGCCACACCCTAGGGGCTATATCCGAAGGTCAAGGTGGGAGGATACGTGTGTGTGTGTGTGTGTGTGTGTGTGTGTGTGTGTGTGTGTGTGTGTGTGTGTGTGAGAGAGAGAGAGAGAGAGAGAGAGAGAGAGAGAGAGAGAGAGAGCTCCCACTGTAATAGCTTGTTTCTAGAAACTCATTTTTTCAAGCATAACTCGATAGCACCATACTTAATACATTTATCTGTGGATTGAAAATGTATGAGGGGCAGAATATCAGACGCCTCAAAGTAGCTGGCAGAAAAACAGGATGAAATGAAATGAGTTTGAGTTTAAAGCTCTCTTTTTAAGTATTTTCTTTTTTAAAGGTTTAAATTTTTTACTACATTAATATCAGGGAGAGAACTAAGTATATGTACATGCATCATGTGCATGCATTAGCCCACAGGCACCTTAGAGAGTCTTTGATCCTCTCAAACTGGAGATAGACAGGATGCGTTGTCCTGTGGGTGCTGAGAACCTAACCTAGGACCTCTACAAGGGCAGGAAGTACTCCTGACCACTGAACTGTCTCTCTGGCCTTGATGTCCTATAGGAATGTATCCTTTGGGTATTTGAGAAGACTCATCAATATACTAATATGTGTTAGTGGAGATTTCACTTTTTTATTATTTTATTTCTCTGTATATGCGCAAGTGTGTGTTTGTGCTGATTGTGTATCTGGTTCCTCTTCTGTTTCTCTGCCTATTCCTTTAAGTTAAGATCTCTCCCTGAATCTGACCTCATGTGTTCTCAGTAAACTGGAAGCCATAAGACCATCATTCCCCTTTGTCACACCCACCCCCATTTCAGGGCTTGGAATCAGCTGTCCTTGGGGTGGTGTGTTCTTATGGGGGGGCTGGGATTCTCAGTCTTGCCTTCATGATTACAAAGCAAGTGCTCTTAACTTCTGAGCCATGCCTCAAGCCCTCTCACCTGTTTCTTTTTAATATGTGTAATAGAAAATTAAAATTCTTTAACAAATTCTTATTGTATTAGTTCTGGGTGGTGCTGGTCTAGAAGTTCATAGCAATCACACAGACCTATCCTGGAGAGTGTTGTGATATTCAAGGAAAGGAGAATGCGGAGAGTCACGTGTTTAACTTAGACTCTACTTGTTTCAATGTTTGCTTGGTTGGCTATTTTGTTGTATACAGCTGACCTGTAGTCCCACCCACCACTCTTTTTTTGAGACTATTAATAGGCCTTGAATTCACAGAAATCCAGAAAGATCTCTGCCTCCTGAGTGATGGAATTAAAGGTCTGAGTCTCCACTCTCTGGCCCTCATGGCTTGACTGTGGAATTCTGTTCTCTGACTTTCCAAGCTGATTTTATTAAATATACTATACTACATTTAGGTTGCTTCCAAAATATGCTATTACAATGAGCATTACAAAGATCAGGCATATATCTTTCTTGCCCTCTGTGAAATAATCTTTTTCCATATGAAAAGATCCAGGCCAGGACTTACCAGGGAGGAGGAGCAGCAGCAGCAGGCCACAGTGAAAGGAAAGATGTGAAATCATGAGCACGTGGCAGGGAAATTCAAGGGCCAGCTCTGTGTAAGCACAGCTATAGCCCTTCAATTAAAATGGTACTTCCCCTAATGTCTGTCTATCCTGGAGCTCAGGAGAGAGTTAGATATGTGAGAACTGAGAGGTTTAAGCAGAAGAGCATATAAGCAAGTACAGGTCATTCTGAGCAGTGAGACTCTTCCTCCAAAATCAAACAAGTCAGGGATGCTTCACACCTGTACTCTCAGCACTCAGGAGGCTGAAGCAAGAGGTTTACCACAAGCCCCAGCCCAAACTAGTTGCATAATGAATTAGAGGCTAGCCTGAGCTACAGAGGATGTAGGGCTTCCAGCTCAGTTGGTTGGAAGCTGTCTTAAGGAATCTGAGGTAGAACTGCTGTGAGTTTGAGGCCAGCCTGGCAAACCTATGCTCATTCCCTAAAATGTCTTCACCCTTTGCGCTGAGGTAGAACATGAGAATGTGCATTTCTCATTTACTGTGTGTGGTGTACCCGTGTCCTCCCACCCCACCCCCTTTTAGAATCATGGGCCTGAAAGAGGATTATTTACAGTTCTTGATGAAAAAAACCCTGGGCTAATGGAGTCAACTCTTTTTTTTCCCCCTTTGGCAGAGAACAAAGGACTGTTTTAATAGACTCCATACTATGTCTTAAGAACAAATTTAGTCTTTGGACTGCTACTAAAATATCACTTTTTCACATTTCTGAGCATGAAATGAAAATAACATTGGTTGAAGAAAAGGTATCTAAGAAATAATCATTGATTCTCAAACCCAATGACTTAGACAAATATAAAATGACAAAAAGCGTTCACACATACTATTTTATAACAAGTGTAAGATATTTCACAGATACTTTTAATGAGCAGCATTTTTATCTTTAAGAGAACAGTTCATTTAACCATTAGCAAGATACCACATCAAAAATATATTAGGGTACTAAAATAGATACACACATATGGACACATCACGACGTGTACTGAATGAGTCCTGATAAAGTAAGATTATTTCAGCTTTGAGAGTGCATAGTGAGCTAACTAGCAGACTAGGATGTGTAAATCTTATCTGCAAGATAACTGTCTGCCAAGAGATTTGAAGCAATGACTTCCACTCCTAAGATGTTCACTTATTTTAAATTAGGTTTCCCTTGGCAATTTATTCTTCCAAAGTCAACCTGTAGTAAGGAGTCTAGCAACTTCACAACTTCTGAATTTTCAAATAAAAAGCTTTATCAGATTATCTTTTTTTGTTGTTGTTGTTATTTTTAGAGCATTTATTTTTTTTTCTTTTTTTTCTTCCTTCTTTATTTTGTATTTATTAAAAAAACACAGTAAAAAGAATTTAAAATGTGGAAGAGTTAACAATAACTATACAGAGGATAAGAATGATAGGCATGGCTTATCAAGGGAAGAAATACAAATAAGATTGCTACACCTATATTTTCTTTGTGTTCATCTTTCCCTCTGAATTTTTTTTTTTCATCCCTGTATATCCTTATTCAAGGTCTCTTCCCCCTCC
>PVIH01021120.1:0-30694 GCA_004025045.1 Sigmodon hispidus | reverse complement strand
TTTTTTTTTTTTTTTTTTTTTTTTTTTTTTTTTTTTTTTTTTTTTTTTTTTTTTTTTTTTTTTTTTTTTTTTTTTTTTTTTTTTTTTTTTTTTTTTTTTTTTTTTTTTTTTTTTTTTTTTTTTTTTTTTTTTTTTTTTTTTTTTTTTTTTTTTTTTTTTTTTTTTTTTTTTTTTTTTTTTTTTTTTTTTTTTTAGTATTCTCTATTAAGGCTTCTGTTAGTTTCATCAAGCTGTTTTTAAGGTTGTTTGCTTCTGTTTCCTCTTTATTGTTACAATCAGGTCTTCAAGCTATAGAACCACTTGCTTCTTCTAGTGATGTCTTATTGATCTTTGTATTATTGTATGTATTCTTGCACTGTCATCTGCCCATTGTTTCCTCAGTTTATTGTTGGTTAGATCTTGGTTGTCTTCTAATTGTCTGTTGGTCTGGGGGCTTTCAATCAGCTTTGTGTTCAGAGGGTCAGCTGCTTCTGTGCTGTCATGCTGCTATGATGCCAACTGTGGTCTGGGGATACTCTGTCCTGCCAAAGCTGTGCCTCATCTCAGGGTCTCTGACCTCTCAGCTGTGTGTCCAGGGTCTAGGCTGCTTCTGTGCTGTGTTACTGCTATCTGAGTCATTGTTTTACTAAAATACTTTTATTGCATTGATATATAACTTTTAACTTTTCAGTTGTCTTATGAATTTATTTATATTAATATCCCTGGGGCCAAGCTTCAGTAAAAGAAGTAGACAAGCTCAGAGAGGACAGTAACATGTCTAAAATCTTACTGAAAGGCAGCATTCTTTCTGTAATATACAGGTTGCTTTAGAGCTAAAGATCTTACAGTAGAATTGTCTGAAAAACTCTTGAATTATACATGCTGAATTTAACCATTCTGAATTAATATCTTCTTTGTTCAAGAATAAGTAAAATTGTGTGTGTACTGACTATGTACAGAACTTTTGTCAGGTCACCCTTGCTTCAGTTTAGTTGTCTTTCTTAGCATTCTTTGTAGACATAGTGTACATTTCATAAAATCAGTCTGAAATATCAAAGGACAGAATTTCTCACAGTCAAGCCATGAATGTCAGAAAGTGGTGACTCATGTCTTTAATCTCATCACTCAGAACATAGAAATTTTTCAGGGTTTTTTTTTTATTTTAAGGCCTAACAGCCAATGAGTGGTAGCATACACCTTTAACACTAACTCTAGGTTACAAAGCAGAACCAGAAAGTAAAATGGCTGGGTGGATAAAGATACATATGTAAGACAGGACAACATAGAAATTGAGCATTCTGTAGAAGCAACCAGTCAAGCTGAGGACTCATGAAGAGAGCACTTACCAGTTTCAGCCTAAGAAATTGGCTGGGTGAGAATTGTCTGTGGTTTGTTTCCTCTCTCTGGTATTCCAGGTTTCCCACAATATCTGTTTCTGTGTTTTCACTGCATACCAACTGGAATTTGTGCAATGATATTCCTCTTATAGTAAATGATAGATATATTCAATGACACATATGTACTGGATTATGTGTTGCATAGTAAATCATTGTCCCACCTATGGGTTTAATAAAAAGATGATCGGCTGAAGGCAAACAGGAAGTGTGAGTGGAGCTACCACACTGAGAAAATCTCAAAGTGCAGACATGCCAGACAGATGACACAGAGTCACCAGAACTGCCAGGAGATGCAGAGGACACGCAACTGAGAAAAGGTACCTAGCTGCATGGCTGAACAAGATGGATTGAGTTCAGATGAAGGAGTTAGCAAGCTCTATGCCTGGGCTCTAGGCTAACCAGTGTAAAATTAATATAAACCTGTGTGTGATTTTTTTGGGAGGGTCTAAGCAGCAATGTGTCTGAGAGTGTGTCCAAACCTCTAGTGCAGGTCTGGAAAGTCCAAGCAAGAAACATAATACAATGCATAGACATAGATAGTAATTGAGCTAAGTCTCAGACTCAGACGTACCCAGCATGCATATCAATACACAACTGCATACATAGTAAATAATTACTAGCAAAAATTTTTGGTTAATTAGTTGTAGATATGCAAAGCATAACCAAGCATAATCCTCAGTTACGTTAAGGGCAGAAGTGATGGGTTCTGAGCCCAGTACTCAAGGAGGGCTTCCATATGATCAACTTGCAAAACCAGACAACACTATAGATCCTATTAGCAACAATTTAAAGTAATGGACAGTGTTTCTGGACCTTTATTTTTTAGGGTGCTTTATTTTTTCTTCTCCATTTTTTCCAGTGCATTTCCTTCCAAACTATCTTCAAAAAATATTTCTTATTTCCATTTACTATTTTGAAGGTTTGCTATCAATATTCTGCATTCTTTTATTTATTTTCCTATAAGCATTTGACATTGTTTTTCATACATTGTTTTCATGTGAGTATTTTTAAAAATGAGACAAATAAAGTGTGACCATAATTATTTTTTAATTAGATACTTGAATACTTGACTTTCTTTGTCCATTCAATATGCATCTGACTAAACTCTAAATGAATATTCATCTTTTACATGTTCATTTAAAGTTGAGTTATTGGATATTATATTACAAGGCTAATTTTTACACAAAACCCACTATCTTCTGGCAATTAATACTATACAATATTTAAAGAATGAGGGCACAGGCAACACTATATTTATTGCTAAAGAACTATTCTGCTTCAATAAATTTTATGTGTGGTGGAAATGTTTTCTGTATGATGTAAATAAAGTAACTGGTTTGGTCCATGTAGAGTACCATAGAAGTGAGTGGAGAAACAGAGGACAGGCAGATAGGAGAAGGGCAGAGTTTGTCAGTCTCCATCTGACCTCCAAGGAAGACAGACATGTAAGAGATACAGGTGAGCCATGAGCTGAGCCATGTGGCAGGTTGATTAGTAGAAATGGGTTGATTTAAGATGAAAGAGCTAGCTTGTAATGTGCTTGAGACATGGGCCAAAGAGTGTGAAGTAATATAAGTGTCTGATCCATTTTTTGGGGGGGAACAAAAGCCACCACAGGCCAGGTTCCAAACTTCCAGGCCCAAATGGGCCCGGGGAAACAATTTATAACAGATGGCTTCCCAACATGGGCTGAACACCCACATAAAGCCTAAGAAAGTTTAAAAAGCTTAAAGGGCATTCTAGTTCACTGAAACAGAGCCAAAAGCAGTTTTCTGAATTGTGTATTTGAATTGATTTATGGTACAGAGACAGCATGGTGTTCAAGCAGGAATTTAAAAAATGGCGCATCTGTGGTACACAGCTTAAACTCATATGTTTCATGGAAGGTTTGGCATAAGTGTGATTGATTTAAGGTTTCTGCTTATATTAAACAGAAAAGAAACAGAGGTAAAAACATAAAAACAGTTTTTCTGGTAGCAGCATTTCCTTAGTCTGCTCTAGTTGCCAGGTAGTGGCAGAGATGCAGCAGCCTCCTTTGCCATATTGAAAAGCTGCCAAAAGGGGTGGAGACAGCAATTAAAGTGATACTGACATTTTAAAAGCTCTTTGGGTTAGAAAATGATTAAGAATTCTCAATAAAAACAGATTTAGACTCACAAAACCTCTAAAGGGTACAATGTATGTAAAATATGCAAAGGCTTCAGAGAGAGAGAGAGAGAAAGAGAAAAAGGATAAAGAAAGCCCTTAAAAAAAGAGAAATAGAAATAAAGATAGATAGAAAGCCACATAAAGATGGCGGTTAAACAAAGAGTCTGGATTTTGGTTATTGTGTTTTCTTTTCATTTTTAACTTTTAATGAGCTAACTGCAGAAAGAATTGATTGCTAAAGCTGCTAAGTTAAACAAATACATATACTTTAAAGATATCTTGAATTTGAAATCTGTTTATAAAAATATGTTGCTTGGGAAAAGAGTTTCTGTTTTTGTCTACACAGAAGATCAAAACCTGTGGTTTGGATCTAGGCAAATATGGTTTAATTTGCCAAGGCTGCCTGAAATTCTCTGATGGGAAGATCACCTTCCAAGATACTAATTGAGATAATCCAGCCTCAAGACCCCATTAAATTAACAACGTCCTTTGTCAGCATGAAGTAGTAAAAGAAAGAAAGCTATGTCCAATTTCCCCAAAATATTACTTATTAATTTTTTTCATTACAAATGGTTAATGGTCATAGTCAATCTCTTTTAAAAAAAAGAAAAAGAAAAGAAAAGGGGAGTAGGATATGATATAGGAATGATGAGCAAAGATAAGTGGATTTTGACTCATTGATATAAACTTAAAGTAATTTTGTTATGCTGTATGTATTTTTCTACTCTTGATTAAGGTATGATGCTGATGTAACTCATATAAAATTGTAATGTGTAATTGAGAAATGCAGACTAATAGTCATCTATAATAGCCAAACTTATAGTCATGTTAGTTAGGATTTTGGAGGTGTACAAAGATATATTTCAACTAGATAGGCAGTCTTCAAACACTTCAAAGACATGCAGAATATAGCATTTAAATTATTTTAAGAACCTAGACTTTTCTGGACAGTGAGACAGGTCTGCTCCTGGTAGCACCAATGAATTTTAGTAAAATGATGGACATTGAAGAAACTTCATGTGGAATTTACTTTGTGGCAACAGTTAGCCACAGGACAAGAAACTGTTCTGGTATTGACTGCTTGATAGTATGCTGTATAAACTGGACATGCAGGTTCCATAGGAAAGTGACCTCTGAACTTTGGCAGAACAAGCTGAGATGGTCCTTCAGGTTCCTTCTTTGCAGAAAACATTGCCAGGCAATTTACAGGACACAAGAAGACGCAACTGATGGATTGTGTCAGATTTCCTGCATCACTGAAAGGTATGACAGAGACTTTAGGCCATAAAGGCTGAAAATGGTGCCCCAACATTACAAAGGAACTTTGGGTAACTGTCCAGACAGATAGATGTCATCTGTGGCATTTTCTAGACTTTGGAAGTTGCTTGAACTTCCTGTTTATTTGGATAATATTATATCCTTCTGTGGTCTTTGATGTGGTTAAAGGTTTAATAATTATAGGTATAGTTCTTTTTAGTTTAAAAGTTATATTAGATATAAAACTTTAGATTCACAAGGATAAAGTAGATAATGGAATATTCTCTTTAATTTTGTGAATACAAATAGACTGGATATTGTGACTGTAATTTTTGATTGATAGCTGTTTTGTTGTATGTAATTTTGCTATATGGAAATTGAAACCTTCCTTTTTAACTAGACAGAAAAGAGGAAATGTGGTGGAAATGTTCTCTGTATGATGTAAATGAAGTAACTGGTTTGGCCCATGTAGAGCACCATAGAAGTGGGTGGAGAATCAGAGGACAGGCAGGTAGGAGAAGGGCAGAGTTAGTCAGCCTCCATCCGACCTCCAAAGAAGACAGACATGTAAGAGATACAGGTTAGCCATGAGCTGAGACACAAGGCAGGTTGATTAGTAGAAATGGGTTGAATTAAGACAAAAGAGCTAGCTAGTAATGTGCTTGAGACCTGGGCCAAACAGTATCAAGTAATATAAGTGTCTGATCCATTTCTTTGGGGGACAAAATCCGCTGCGGGCCAGGTTCCAAACCTGTAGGCCCAAATGGGCCTTGGAAATATTTTACACCATGTATGCATGTATTTAATCATTTAATCTAAGACCAGGTAGAAGAACCTATCATATTGTTCACCCTTACTATTAAATACTTTATTGTACTTAAAAAAAAAACACTTCTTGTTCAGAAAACTATATGTGTAAGAAAATTCTGATGATGCAAAATTGTGTAATATGTACAGTGTCTAATTTGATCACCTATTTCATACAAGTTTGAACAGTTAAGTCATTGTTAATATTGAGTTTTAACCTCAGAATGCAACTTCTATTTCTCTTCACAGTATTGTAATGGTGAAGAAATTATTCTCTCTCTCTCTCTCTCTCTCTCTCTCTCTCTCTCTCTCTCTCTCTCTATTCCCACCTCTGTGTGTGTGTGTGTATGTGTATGTGTGTGTGTGTATGCTACATAAATGTAGTACCTGTGGAGGCCAGAAAAACACAAAAAAATATCGATAAGCTAAGTTTCAAGTTATAAACCTTCTGATGTGGGTGATGGCAACTGAAATTGGGTTTTGTGGAAGTAGCCAGCAGCAATTTTGATCACCAAACAATGTCTCCAGCTACAGAATGTAACTTTTTTTCTTCTTTATTTTATATTTATCAAAAAAACAATAAAAAGAATTTAAAAATGCCAAAAAGTTAACAATAACTATACAGAGAATAATAATCATAAGCATGGCTTATCAAGGGTGGAAATGCAAATAAGATTACTACACATATATTTTCTTTGTGTTCAGCTTTCCCTCTGAATTTTTTTTCCATCACTGTATATCCTTATTGAAAGTCTCTTCCCCCTCTCACCACATCTGATCATTACCACCCTGAACACGCCCGATCTTGTCTGATCTCAGAATGTAACTTCTTATTCATTAATGCTATGTAAATGTTGGTAGTAGATTTAGCATTTTCTTGGAAATCACTTTTTATGTTCTGTGGGTATCTAGCTGGAAACTTCAGATAGAGATAGAACTAATGCTTCAAACTTATATGCTATGTCTCAGTTTGTTCACCTAAAACTCTACTGATGATGATAACTAAATGTCACTTCTTAGTCTTAACTCTTTCTCTAGTATTTATTTGCTGACTATTAATAGGTATAGGTAGCTGCTGTGCTGGCTAGTTTTATGTCAATTTTGATTGAGAAAATGCCTCCATAAGATCAATTTGTTGACAAACCTATACATTGGATGGCCCAGCCTATTGATAGTATTCTTACCCCTGGTCTAGATGTTCTAGGTTCTATATAAAGCAGAGTGCACAAGTCATAAGGAGCAAGCCAGAAAGCAGTATTCTGAAGTCTCTGCATTAGCCTCTGACTCCAGGTTCCTGCCCTGTTTGAGTTTCAGTCTTGACTTACTTTGATGATGAACAGTTATGTGGAAGAGTAAGTCAAATAAACCCTTTCTACTAGAGCTGCTTTTGATCATGGTGTTACATTACAGCAATAGTAACCCTAATTAAGACAAATTTTAAGAAAGTTGCAAGTGTGGCAAATATCTATATTTTTTTAATAACACAACCTGAAAATATTCAGCAGACTTCTATCAGCTCACATCTACTGGATATCAGAACTCCTATTGACATCTGAATTGTAGTAAACTTTGATTTGTTTGTGGGCAGTCTTTCTTTGCTATAGCTGGTCCAAGGTAATATAGTCAGAGTACTACATAGTAAAGTAAAATGTAATTATAAGAAATGTTGTGAAAGTTCTTCTGTGGTCACTTTGAAATAGATTAAACTACCCATCACGGCCCCAGAAAATATGTTACAGTTGTATAAATTTCAGCTAAATCCTTAGGAGCTAAAATAGGTGTGAAGGTCATTAAAATTAAAATGGCTATACTTCCCTACAAAACTATGTGGTGCTAGGCATCTTCCGCAGTTCAAATTGTTTAATGTTGTTTGTTTGGCCTTCACTCATTCAGGCCATAATAATATATATGGTCATGGCTTACATGTACCAGGAGTTTTATTGATTTGAGGAAAAAGCAAACTATAATTAAGAGAAATATTTCCCCCCAAAGGTTTACATTATTTACAGACATTGTTTTATAGAATTACAGTTTAATTTGTTTAATATATTTTTGACATAAATACAGAGAATAAAAAAGCAATATATTCAAACTCATATCCAGAAAAAAAAGCAAGAATAGACTTAAGTTATTCTCTTAGACCCAAACAAAATATTTTAAAGTATATATGTACGTGTGTCAGAAGTAAGTAGCTTTAATATGCCGTGTAGAGTTAAGAAGTACATATATAGTCTTACTATATACTTTGTAGTTATTAATAAACACAAGTATCTTAAAATTATTTGCATGAAGATAATAAAATTATATAGATACTCCACTTTCTGCAAAAGCAGTCATGACTTACAATATATTCACTGAATGGATTTATTATTATTATTATTATTATTATTATTATTAGAAAATAAGTCCTGTTTTGTCATGTATCCCCTTGCTCTCCCCCATTCACCCTCCCAGTCTCTCCCTGCCTGCCTAAAGCCTCCCTCCACCCCATCCCCCATCTCCTCCCAAAAAGGACAAAAATTCCCAAGATGGATCAGCATCTGCTCCAGGCAGGTACAATTTCCTCATGGTAATATCATGTCTGGATTAGGTGTTCCTCAGGGGAGAGTGGACTCTGAAGTGATAGTTATATTCAAATAAAACACAGAATTTCAAGATTACAGATTACTTTTCTACCTTAAAAAAAAAACCTAATTTTCCCTTTCTCAGCAGAATTTTGTTTACTTAAATTTTAAACAATTAACAATCTTGGAGAGAATGTACAATTACCTTCTTCCAAACACAACTCAAATAAGTAGATTCAGATTTATTCATCATTCCTTAGTGTAACATAGCAAACAAAATAAAAACTTCTATGCTTCATCATAACATATTCTATTAGTTGTCAGTTACCCCATTATCATTAAGAACTGGGATTCTTTGATTTCACAAGGGTCATTTTGTTTGGAAATAAATTGCAGCATCAAGGATTACCTTACACTTTATAAACTTTTCTGAACCCTTAGCTAGAAAACAACACCCAAAGAAAGCAAGCTATACCAATGTATTCCAGGAAATGATTTCACAAAGGAAGAAACTTAAAATGAGAAAAAAAGTCTCTATTTTTTGGACTATAATTAGATTTTTTATTCTAATACAGATACTTCCTAATGTACTTAAACCTCATATAATATATTCATTGATCCTATAGAGAGGAATAAGTGGGATTTAAAATCAAATCCTATAGAGATGAGTAAGTAGACCTTAAAGTTAAAATATAATTAAATTAAGATAAAGTTGGTTTTTTTTTTTAGTTCTATTTTCACCTTTTATTGGAATATAGGAAAACATTTTTAGATTTTTAAATGATAAACAGTGATAAAAGTGTTGAAAATAAGTATGGCCTGAATTTGAAAACGTGGTTTTCCAGATTGGGAGTAGGAGAGATGTTGTGGTAGGTTTCCCGGCCAGTTTGGGGCTGAATGTTTGTGACCTGGCATGTGGCGGCTTTTGTCCCCCAAAGAAATGAATCACACTCTTATATCCTTTACACTGTTTGACCCATGCCTTAAGCACATTACTAGCTAGCTCTTTCATCTTAATTCAGCCCATTTCCATTTATCTTTCCACCACATGGCCCACAGCCCATGGCTCACCTCCATTCCTACATGCTTCTTCTTCTTCGGGGGGTCTGATGGAGACTGGCTTGACTCCGCCCTGCTCTTACCTGCCTGTGCTCTGATCCTCCACCCACTTCTACAGTGCTGTGCATAGGCCAAAACAGTTCTTTATTTACAACACACAGAGAACATTCCCACCACAGAGAGAAAAAAGATCAAGATCACCTCCAAAGAAGAGAACATAGTAAGCCACCAAGGCTGAGCATTTCAGTCCAGGCTAACCATCCATGATCTTTGTCAACAGCAAATCAGTCTCCAATTGTTCAAAGCAATTTTATGTACAAGAGAGAAAGCAACTCCAGACTGATTTAGTAATCAATCTGGATGACAATGAAATGTCCCCCCATTCCCGAGATGGCAAAAATCTTCAGAGTGACTGTTGGAGCAGAGAACCTTTCATATGCTCCCAGTTGTTATACTGTGCATAGAGACTGGTGAGGGTCAGCCCTGCCAGACCACAGCGTGTTATTCCTTGAAGACCACCTGTACATTTATACAACGTCCCCATCATGGTTCTGGCTACTACTGTGTTGAGGTCATCTTCTGCAATCTGTGTTTTCTCAATGATAACACCAAATGTACTATAGAGCAAAGCCAAGAAACTTAGTGTATTAGCACAAAGTGCCCCTTGCCTAGTCACCATATGCAAAATCTGTACATTTCTTAGTTTGGTCCAAGCCATGCTCTGGGTTTCCTTCAATCCTAGCTGAAGACCATTCATTGCCCCAAATGCAGCCCCTGTCGTGCAACATCCTCCAATGGTTAAAAAAAAAAATAGCCCCGGGTTTTGTTAGCTCCAGTTGACAAAATAAACTCATCAGTATCCTGAACAAGATAGTGTGGATCCATATTTAAATATGGAGACAGGGGGTTCATACCAGTTAGGGAAACACTGGCCAAATCACCATGCAAGTAACCTAATCCTCCTGCTCTGAAGAAGCCAGTTAACCTGCCAGTGGTTTTGGTGGTACTTCCCCCATTACCTTCCATGACATTGCAGCAAACTGTGGTGGACTTCCCACCACCACCTCAGGCCGGGTCGTGTGCTCGACCGCGAACCCAAGGCAATAGCAGGAACACCCGCGTTGTTATTGTCACCTTCATAAGTTCATTGACATGTTTCAGAAAACTTTTTTTGTATGCAGAAAATATGTTGTTTTCTTAATGGGATAAAACATTGGTCAAGTGTCCCAAAAATAAAAAGTAAATAAAACTATGTCTTTATGGTTGAAGTATGTTTCTTGTATGCAGCAGAAGGATGGCTTTTGATTTTGTATCCATCGTGTTAGTATGTCTTTTTATAGGTGAATTATGTCCATTGATATTAAGGGATATTAGTGATCACTGATTGATATTTCCTGTTATTTTGGGGGGTAGCTCGTATGTATTTCCTTTCTTTGGCTTTTCTTGTGTGCGATTATCGATTGTTTGTGATTTCATGGGTGTTTCTGGGATGCACATTCACATTTCAAAGGCGTTAGCTCAACTATGTTCATATCAGTATTATGCATAATAGCAAGAACCTGAAATCAACTTAGATGATCCTCAACTGAATAGTGGATTAACAGACTGTGGTACATCTACACAATGGAGTACTACTCAGCAGTAAGAAAAAAAGTGATATAAAATTTGCAGGTAAATGCATGGATTTGGAGAATGTCCTCCTGAGAAAGGTATCACAAACTCAGAAAGATAAGCAGGGGATGTACTCACAAATTAGTGGATTTTAATCAAAAAGCAAAGCATTCCCAAGCTGCAAACTACAACCCCTAAACAGCTGGGGATCTGAAGCACCTTAGACTGGCACCTTGGAACCCATTCCCTCCAGGGGAACACCTGACCCTGTCTTGATGTTGAGGTGAGGAAAGCAGATCTGTCTGGATTAGATGCTGAACTAAGCTACCTTGGGACCTTGAGACCTCCTGCCCTTGCTGGGGCAGAGATAAAGAGATGTGGAGAAGAAAGAGTAACTGGGAGAGGCAGGAGGGTGAAGGGAGTTTCAACATGGGGATACATGGACAAAAATTATGACTTTACTCATAATAAAAAAAGAGGAAAAGAAAATGTTATACAACACCTCTATTTTCATGCTTTAAAAGGGAAGTTACTTTTCAGAGTATTAAATATCCTAATTTCCTTCTCAAGCAGGATTAGCCATAGAGAATTAAAGTGCTAATTTTATTGGTGGAATTATGCCAACAAAGCCACATTGGTAGAAAAAAATGACAAAATAAAACAAAATGAAAAAATCCCAATACTTGTTTGTATAATTTAGATGAGATGAAAATCAAAATGTCTAAAGAACTGAGAAGAAAGAAACAACAAAATGCTGTTTCAGTGATGACTCCTGAAAAGAAGAGTTGGGAGAGTGCAGGGATAGCACAATGTCTACGATGCCTGGCTGCTGGTTCACAAGTCTGCTGTGAAATTTAATACTGTGTAGATGTATTATTCTCATTGGTTAATAAAACGCTGACAAGCTGGTAGCTGTCTGGGGAGTTATGTGGGGAAGCCAAACAGAATGATGGAAAGAAGGAGGGTAGAATCATAGGAGATGCCAGCAAGACCCAGAGGGAGCAGGATAATGTTTCATGCTAATAAAATTTATCACCATATCAAAGAGTGTAAATAAGGAGTATGGGTTAATTTAAATGTAAGCACAGGTTAGTAATAAACATTCTGTATATTAATTTGGTATAAACTTCTGTATATTAATTTGGAAGCAGCTTCCAGAAAGGAGAGCAGGTGGTCAGGACAGGAAAACTTCCACTTGCATAGGTCCTGGATTCCCAGAACCCATGTGAAGACCCAAAACCTTCTTTAACTCTAGCTCTTATGTCTTCATCAGGCACTCATGGTTGACAGACATTCATGCAAGCTAATCACATGGACACGAAAATAAAAATTGAAATTTATAAAAAAGATGAGTGTGGCTAGAAGAAAAAGCTCTATTGAAAAATTGTTTGCTCTAGGTTGGATCTCAAGCTCAACATAACTGGTTACACACCTGCAATTCAGGCAATAATGGCAAGCAGAGTAAGACTTCAACGTTGTCATTGACCACATCAAGTTTATAGCTAAGATGGAATGTATGAGACTGTCTTTAACTATTGGAAGGGAAAGATAAGAAAGTGAAGAGGTTGTTTATATCTGAAAGTACAAACATTGAAGGAAACATATGCTTTTTAAGCTGGCAAGAAGTAAGTTTGGGGTAGTCATTTCTATCTTAATTCAAAAATTAAGTTTATTTTTCACAGAGAATTGAAAGTTTGGAATTATTTTCTTCACAAAGTCTGTTAGAATTCTTTTGCAAAGTTAAGAAACATTGGTGTTCATGTTACAAAATGATTAATTTTGCAATCCATGCAAAGGTGAGAACCTGTGCATGGAAGTTGATTGATATCTAACAAAATCTCACTCTATGTCTTTCATCATAATAATAAATAATATCACAAAATAAAGTGTTATTTAAATATAAAATTATCTGATTGTGATATGTTTAGACACCATTCTTATCTCATCCACTGGAAACAGGACATTTCACAGGGCAAATGATACTGGTCTATAAACAGACAAAGAAAACAGTCTTGTGAATGAAATCTTTAATCCAGAGGGTACCATTGCACTCAGGAAATTGCAGTAACAATCAGAGCAAAATCCAGTCAGAAAACAAATATTCCAGGGTCTGAGCAGGTAATGTCAAATAAGAGCCTTTATTGGATTGGCCTTTGAGGCAGATAAATGTGTGAATGCAAAGCTGATAAAAAGCAGTTTTGTAAAGCTATTAAATGAATCAATATCAATCTACTAGTTCTAGTCCTGGTATGATAAGTTTTTTATTATAAATTCTGATCTGTACATTATACTAATATGTGTTCAGAAGACCAGTTTTCAGTAAGCTTAGGGTTTAACTGTACATGTTGCTAATATACTTGCCACAGGGTTAGGGCTAGGGTTAGGGTTAGGGTTTGTTTATATGAAACAAGGTTGATTTAGCTTCATAGACTTTAATGATACTTGAATTTGAAGAATTCTGTTCTGCTTAAATCCATTGATTGTTTTCTTCTTAATTGGAGGAAATCATATCAGAGATTCATAACACCTTACAGTTCACATAAACTTACATGTGTTTCTTTATAAAAAACCAGCTTTTAAAACTAATTTTCACATTATGTCAATCAATATTTCATTCATAACCACCTACTAAGAATCTTGTAGAATGGGATCTGTTAAAAATACAGGTTAAAAATATCTCTTATAAAGAGACTAATGATTTTAAATATACTTTATTTTAGTAAACTTTGAAAAGGCATAAATCAATAAAAAATGGAAATTTCTACAAAAATTAGATCCACTCATTTCTCATAAGTTATCTTGCCTTCTGGTATATTTCATTTCTCTAAGAAGCAGTTGTCTAATATATTTGTTGAGAGAAGAAAATATTTTAGAGATAGATAGATAGATAGGTAGATAGATAGATAGATAGAATATCACTGAAATAGACAAATACTTTGATAAATTTCAAACAACAATTGTGAAGCTAAGATTTTTTTCTCTGAGTTTTGAAAAAGTTTGGGGAGAAGTATACACAGTAGAGACAAAGGGAGGGATGGATGATAATAAAGCAACACCAGAGACTGTCAAGGCTCTATTTTCAAAAATGTGCCAGGAGTTGTGGAGAAGAAAAAATGACCTGATGTGGTGGGAGGGTAAACGGACCTTGAATATGGATATACAGGGATGGAAAAAAAATCAGAGGGAAAGCTGAACACAAAGTAAATATATGTGTAGCAATCTTAAGAAAAAAAATGCATGTATCACCTAGACAGAAAAAATAACCTAATAAAACAAAACAAACAAAACCACAATGATGCCCTATTCTTTGCCACTGATTGAAATGCCTAGAACATATCCAGTATGATTCTGAAGTTTTGTGATAGTTCTTGAAAAAAAAGTTTCTTCCCCACCCTCTTCAGCATCCATAGATTATCTGCAGCTTTCATCTATGGATGTTATATTGTAAAATTTTCCCCAAATCACATTGACATGTCAGTTGAGGGTATTTTGGCCCCTTTTGTTTAGGCACCCTTAGTGAAGTATCCCTATAATGTCAAAAGATATTTTCTCTTGGCTGGTACTCTGGTCCTCTGGCACTTAAAGTCTCTACATCTCTTCAGTGGTTTTACTTGAAGTGGTTGAGGGTTAAGTTACAGGTGAGGGGAGAAGTCTTTATGGTGCAGAACAGTGTTCTTTTTTTTAAGGTATATTTCCATGAGTGCCAGAGTAGGACAGTATGGTCATTCACCTGACCCTTCGAACCCCACTCCAACTATAGGAACACCAGACTTACTCTTGAGGGAGGGGGGACAAAACTGGATTTGGCCAGGAGTGGAGACTGATCCATTATTGGGTCAGTGGGACCATAGGACTGTCTGCTCCCTGCCCAGGGAGGGGATGGGGAGTTGCGGAGAAGAAAAATGACAAGATGTAGTGGGAGGGGGAAGGGACCTTGAATAAAGATATACAGGGATGGAAAAAAAATTTCAGAGGGAAAGCTGAACACAAAGTAAATATATGTGTAGCAATCTTATTTGCATTACCACCAAAAAAATTCCATATTTATTTCCATAGTATTGTGTAAGAAATTTTTATCTTCATTCTTGTTGGCATTTGCTGTTATTTGCTTTTTTAAATAACCATTTTTAGCTGGAAAGAAATAGAATTTTAAGGATTTTAATCATTATTTTATAATTTCAAGCATGCAAATAATTAAATAAAGTTAATTCAGCATTACATTATCTCCCTCCAAATCCCCCAGCAGCATCTCAAGTACATTCTTCTTCCAAAATCATGTCCTCTGTATTCTTTTTAGCATGATCTCCCCTACCTCTCTGAACCTGCTCTGCCATCACCCTCTAGCCCTCTGGCTGCTCCAGTTCACCTATAAAATCTATTCTACTTCCCCCTCTCAGGAAGGTCCATTTGTCCCTTCTGAATAGTTCCCTACTTTAGTGAGGTGTTTGATTGGAGTGAAAGATATCAAGATACTATAAACTTCTTCTATACCTAACCTCTTTGGGTCTACAGATTGTAACTTGGTTATTATTTATTTAACAGTTAATATCTACACAAGCAAATACATCTTTTTCAATTTAATTTGATCTATATTTTCCTGATGGCTAAGTAAGTTTAACATTTCTTCATGTATTTATTGATTATCTTTACTTCTTTTGAGAACTGTCATTTAATTCATTTCATATTTCTTGGCTATGTAGCTTAATTGCTGGTATTACATTTTTAAGTTATTTAATGCAATCTAGATAGTAATGCTCCCTGAGATATTTTGTCAGTATAGACATTGTCCCTTAGTACAGACTGACTTTTTACATGGTCAATTCTTTCCTGTCCAGAAGTTTTTAAACTTTAAACAAAACCCAGCATCAATTCTTGATTTTTATTACCTAAGCTATTTGAGTTGTTTCAGAAGGTCATATATATATATATATATATATGTATATATATGTATGTATGTATATATATACATATATAGAGAGAGACAGAGAGAGAAAAGAGAGAGAGCATTTTTTTAAAGTTTTTAGATCAGAACTTTGTTAAAGTATTTGATACATTTTGAATTGAGCTGTGTACATAATTTAAAATAAATATCTAGTTTTCTTTTTGTTCTAGTAAGTGTAGATGTAGATTTATAAGCTCAAATTATTGAAGGCAATGTCTTTTTAAAAATATTAAAAATGGAGACCCATGTCCATAGAGGAATCAGATGTGAGCAAATTCTAGCTCCTGGGGCACCCGTTCATAGATTCCCTCTACTGGGTTGGAGTCACACTCAAGGGTCTGACCTCAGAATCATGATAGTAGCCAGGCCTTAGGCTTTAGCTGTGAAGGGACTACTATGGCAACCTCCAAAAGAAGGGACCTTGCACAGCCAGACCCCCCCCTCCAGGGTGAACTTCAACATCATAGATGGACTGATAGAATTACAGGAAAGCCAGGATTGCCAAAACAATTTTACTCAACAAAAGAACCTCAGGAGGTATCACCATCCCTGACTTCAAGTTATACTACCCAGCTATAGTAATAAAAACAGCCTGGTGCCAGCATAAAAACAGACTTGTGGATCAATGAAATCAAACTGAAGATCCCACCATTCACCCACACACCTATGAACACCTGATTTTTGACAAAAAGGCCAAAAATATTCAATGAAAAAAACATAGTGTCTTTGACAAATGGCGTTGGCATAGATGGATGACAATATGTAGAAAACTGCAAATAGATCCAAACCTATCACCCTGCACAAAACTCAAATCCAACTGGATCAAAGACCTCAACATAAACCAGCAACACTGAACTTGATAGGAAAGAAAGTGGGAAATACCCTCTAATGAACTGGCACAGGTGATCACTTCCTAAATATAACACCAGTAGCACTGACACTAAGAACAACAATCAATAAGTGAGACCTTATGAAACTGAGAAGCTTCTGTAAAACCAAGGACACAGTCAATAAGACAAAACAACAGCCTGCACAATGGAAAAAGATTTTCACCAACACAACAAGTGACAGAAGACTGTCTTCTAAAATAGAGAATTCAAGAAACTAGAGCCCAAAACCTTTAGTAACCCAATCAATAAATGGGGTTCAGAACTAAAAAGAGAATTCTCAGCAGAAGAATTAAGAATGGTTGAAAGGCATTTGAAAAATCTTAACTTAATTAGCCATCAGAGAAATGCAAATCAAAACAACTTTCAGATACTACCTTACACCTGTCAGATTGACTAAGATAAAAGACACATATGATAGCCTATGCTGAAAAGGTTCCCAAGCAAGGGGAATACTTCTCCATTGTTGGTGGGAGTGTAAGCTTATTCAGCTATTCTGGAATGCAGTATGGTGATTTCTCAGAAAACTGGGAATCAATCTCCCCAAGGAATCAGCAATACCACTATTGGGCATTTACCCTAAAGAAGTACATTCACACTCCAAAGGCTCATCTATGTTCATAGCAGCATTATTTGTAAACACAAGAACCTGGGAACATCCTAGATGCCCATAAACTGAACAATAGATTAACAAACTAGTACATCTACACGATGGAGTACTATTCAGCACTAAGAAAAAGTGACATCCTGAAATTTACAGGCAAGTGGATGGAGCTGGATAATATCATCCTGAGCTAGGTATCACAAACCCAGAAAGGTAAGCAGTGGATGTACTCACTCATTAGTGAACTTTAAACAAGAAGCAAAGCATATCCAAGCCAAAACCACAATCTGTGAACAGCTTGGGATCTGAAACTCCTTGGACCACCTTGAAGCCAATTCACTCCAGAGGAACACCTGATTCAATCTTGTTGTTAGGGTAAGGAAAGTTGATTTGTCTGGAGTGGATGCTGAATTTAGCCATCTTGGGACCTTGGGACATCCTGCCCTTGCTGGTGAGGAGATAAAAAGATGGTTGAAGAGAGAGTGTCTGACAGGGTAGGGAGGGGAATGGATTTTCAACAAGGGGATATATGTATAAAAAATAAGACTTTATTCATATTAAAAATGATATACATGCATATGAATAGGAGTCCAGAAGGGGATAATATATGCCCTGAAACTAGTGTTACTGAAAGCAGCTATCTTCCCTGTGGATCCTGGAATCAAACATCTGTCCTCTGTAAGAATAGCCAGTGCTGTTAACCACTGAGACATCTTTATAGCACCCAAGTATATATTTTTAAGGTATTTTTTTTGCCATCTTAGTTTTAAAAGTAATTTGCTATAGTATAATAAATTGGGTTTACATCTTCATCTTGTATTCCACTAGGCCACTCATCTGTTTTTTGTATCGTTGTCCTCATTATTGTGTCTGTGTAGTGTCATGTGAAGTCCAGTATTATGACATTTCTAGTATCTCAGAGTTTATCAGAATTGCTTTTGGTTTTGCATTTTATATGAATTTTAATAGCTATCAATTTAAGATTGAAATTACAATGAACCTTTAATTCTCTCTTGGTAATATAACCAATTTCTTCTTTATTCTGCCAATTAATACACATGGGAGTTTTTCAGTCTTCTAACACTTTCTTCCATTTATTTCCTTATGTTCTTAATGGTTTTTCTGGTTTTTCTTTGTTCCTACATTTTCCTCATTTGAAGCTATTGCAGTAAGATTTATTTAGTAATTCATTTTCTATAAATTTGTCTTTACTTGCTTAAACATTCTACTCATATTTTTCCCCCTTCTCCCTTGAGATTCTCTAATCTGTACTTGATTGACACATTTCATTTTTCTTTATTCTGTCGCCTTTATTCTTAGTCATTTTAAATGGCCAATTTTGTGGTATGATGGTTTTCTTTGCTGAGTTTTTTCAGTTTGAACAACTCTTTGTTGTATCTTGCCTATTTCTCATTTTATTTTTTAACTCATGGTTTGTATTATGAGGCCTATCTTTAGTAAATTTGTCATTGTGAATTTTTCTTGATTTTATTGTGTTACCTTCTCCTATTGCTTGATTATTATTTTCTTATAAAGATTTTACATTATTTTTTGTAGAATGTTCATATGTTCATTTATGTATTTATTGTTACTAGTCATTTAAATATTACTTTGCCTTCTCTTTTCTTGCATTTCTGTTTATGTCACTGCTGGTTAGCATCTGCACAGTTGAATAATTACATTGCCACATTGTACTATTTAAATTCACTAGCTTGTCAGTAGAGTTGTTCTGGAATATTCCTCCTCAGTCTGCTCAGATCCAGGGAACACAAGCTGTTGCTGGGTCCATGGCCTCTGTTCACATAATGGTTTTCAATTTGAAAGTTTATTTATAATTCTACCTCCCAGCCATACTGTGGTGATTCAGGTTCTGAGAAAGATATAGTGGTGTAGATTCTCCCTCAGTGTCATGTTATCAACACTTAGATAATGCTCAGTGACAAAGGCTCTGATGCCATGGTGGTTTTGGTAGGGTACCAAGTACTGAAGGGTACTTGTAGTTTATCATGAAACCATGGATGTCAGGAGGATAACCTGGAGCCAGAAACTGAAGCAAGTCCATAGACTCTGCTCACTGGCTTGCTTATCTCACTTTCTTAGATAACCAAGAACTACCAACCCAGGAGCAGAAGCATTTCCCATTCCAATCAATAAATTGCTACAGATTTGTCTACAGGCCAGTCTAATGGAGGCCTTCTTTTTCAATTGAGATCCCCTCTTCCCATATTAATCTGGTCTATGTTATGTTGTTAGAGGTCTAACCAGCACATAGTTCTATTTTTACTAAGGAGCTCCCCAGAGCTATATTCAGCTGAGGATAGAAATTTAAATGCTGTTTCTGGGATACTAACAAGGAGGGGTAGATTTTCCTCTCTGCCATCTTCATGACATCATTCTCTTCTTACAGTTTGTTTAACATAATTATTTTGAATTCATTGCTAGGCATATTTTAGATCTCCATTTATTTAATTGATGTTTACTAGAAATTTTCATATTACTATATTTACTGTTTTCCCGAATTTTTCTCATAAATATTCACATTATATGACATATATTTCTGTATCCCCATATCTAGTTTCCAGTTTGTTATCATAAGGCTCAGAGGCTTACTTCAAAAGTTAAAATTTTAGATAATCTCCCATCCTTGATGGGTGTTGCTTAAACAGCTTATCACACATTATCAATGATTGCAGCTACTTATTTGTTAATATTTCTCTTTTTTCATTTCTCCTTCTTGGATCATTAAAAGAATATGAAATACAGATATATAGAATGATTTTGTGTTGTTTATAGAAGTTGTGCTAAGCTTATGCTCTTTTATAATTATCAATAACAAATATCAAATAATGTTAAAAAACCAATCATAATTGAAGCAGTTGACATTTAAAAGTGAAGTCACTGAACTTAGTCTTGGTGTTATTCCATATATCCTTTTATGGTTGATTTTTCTAGTAACTGAATTTCTAATATAAAGTGGTTGTGAACTGACTTGTTGAGATGAGTCAGATGTTCTCATTATATCGAGAAGCACAAATTGGGCAACATGACACACTTAATTTTACTTCTTCCACAAGGCCCTGACCTTTTTTTCTAATACATAAAGCTCATAAGCAGGTGAATATCTTCCTAAGTTCCATGCTTTTTAACAGGATCAAAGGCATGCAACGACATAGACATTGCATGCCATTTCTCAACTTCCTTGGATTTCTGATTTTGTTCTAACAAACTCTGATAAATAATTCTCAACTCACAAGGCAGTGCTTTATTTTAGGAGCAAAAGAACTCTTTCTTTCTTTCCTTTCCTTTCCTTTCCTTTCTTTTTCATATTCAGGCTTTAACCCACTCTAGCAAGAGATCCTATGCCAATATTCTTTCATATTTAGTTGCCTAAAATACTGTTTTCTTTTTACTTATTAAGGGGAGAGAAAGGGCTCAGTAGAATTCTCATCATTGCTGTTAGAAAACTGATGTCTGAGCTAAGAATAATGAGGCCATGAGAGCTGAGTGTCTTCCAGGCTGGATTAAAAACTTGCAGATATTACTGTTGAGAACAATCCCACATTGTGTCATGGGCTGATTTAGCCCTCTTTTCTCTGCATTCATTTCTTAGATGCTATTATGATGGAAATAGACTTCGAATGAGCTCCATCTGGGTCTATGCCTGAGAAGCTATTTCATAACCACTTTTAATCTAACTATTTAAAGGTATAACCTCAAGATAAGTTTCTCAATCAATCTCCTATATAGAAATAGAAATTATTTTTTAAGAAAAGAACTGTTATTCCCATATTCCTCTTGTCATGTGGAATCAGAAAATTGTGATTCTTTTGCTTGAATATTTAATAATGAGCATGTGTGTCACTATAATTAAGGATATGGCCTTAACCTTTTTAGTATTACTAAAAAGTTATTCAAAAGTTACACATTCATGACTGACAATCAAATGTGCAAATAATATGCTTAACAGAATGTTAAAATAACTTTAATGCAGTCTCAATTCATTTCTATTTTAATATACATTAAAAGAAATTTTAATGGTGGCTACCTTTAATGTATGCTACATAAAAAAGTAAAGAGCATAAAAATATAATTCAAAAAATCTAACGTTCTCTGCTAGTTTCATATGCTAGCTTAAAAGAACAAAAACTTAAATAGCAGAGACAGTGAGAAGTACTGACTATATATACTGACTATATCATTAGCTTCTATTAAAACATTTTTTCTTTTCTTGCCAGTGACTTAGTCTCTATTTATATGGATGTAAATTATTACTATGGAATCATTTATGTTTGTTCACTTTATTTGGCAGTTGCTAACCAGCTAAGACCAGGAACTCTTATTTAGAAGTTGGTTTTGATTCTAACATTTTTCTTTGATTCATTCAGTTATTGTCTCACAATTTTATTGACCAATGAAGGATGAAGAAGATAACGAAGATGATAATGCTGATGATGATTACTATTAGTAATGAAAGATTTGAATCTTTCTAGACCTCAGGCTTATCTCAACACAAATCATTCCAAGTCAAATACTTTTCTCTCACTAGGCATCCATGAATAAGTAATACACCAAAGAACATTAGAAAACAGGCAAATTGGCAAAAATATTTTCAAATATTATTTGTCCAGTAATCTAGTTTCTTTTTACTATAATGTGCCACTGTGTTTATTTATTGTAAATATATTTTATATACATCACTTGAACATCTTCATTTCTGCTGTTCATTTATACATTCTTACTGCATTGTGAAACATTATGGCTAATGAGCTTTTAAATAGAGAATACTAAATGAAGATATTATCTTACCTCTCATTAAGAAATCACCATGGCTTTTTATCATGATCTGATAATTAAAACTTAGTACAGAATATTCATAATAGTTATCATTTCCCCATTACCTTTTCTTCTGGACCTGTGAAAGTCTATTGATCTCCAAAGCTTAATTATTGAAATATTTCCATTAACAGCACATTTCTTTAATTCCAAAAACATGAGCCCTGTGACTATTCATGAGTTCCTCCCCCTCTACACAAGATACAACCAAAGAAGCATAACCCTGTGTCATTCTGTCAGAGACTTAATTTTAGTAATTATCCACCGCACAGATAAAAGGAGAGAAGCAGTGAAGCTTTCTCTGTGGATAAAGCTGCAAGGTTTTTGATAACAATTATTTTTGTCTAGTCTCCTTGAAGGAGTCTGTAATTCTGAATAAAATTTGTAGCATGTGGCAGAGTAAAGTTCCAAAGCCTACTTATGGAAAGAACTAACAGTACAGTGATATATTTAAATCACAGGGCTTTTATTTTGAGTTGTTAATGGGGGTTTTGTGGTGGACTTTCTATTACTTAATAAAAACTATTTTCAGGTTAAACACAAAGTGAGTATCTGCCAAACAAAAAAATGATGGCTTGTGAATGGATAGTGTAAAATGCAATATTAAGGTGATTTTTAAACGTAGCAAGACAGGATAGTACTTATTAACTGGCAGATAGATAATAATGAAACATCAGGATTTACAAGAACATCTACAGCCTATTTCATATTGCTGTGGAAATCATAATAAACACAAAGGAGCACATTTGATTACTCTGTAGCCCTCAGTAAAAAAATATTTAAATTTGGATAATGCATAGATTAACTCAGTTTTGCTTGCTGCCAGATATACAAAAGACATAATATTTCTGGTAAGAATAATTGAAGTGATTTACAAGGTATATTACCAAGAGTTGGTTAGTGGAAACACTAGAGATATTTTGCTATTACATGGAGGAGTTTTGTTTCCATTTTTTTAAATGTTTAAATGTTTTCATAACATATACCAATTACTCTAATAATGGTACAGTCAAAGTTTATTCAGGGACCAAGCTTGTCTTCCCTGTGGATCACAGATGAAGTGATGTTCTAAAGATTTAATTCTTTGTTATTTTATGTTACACAAATATTTTAATGGCACCTGAAATTTTTACAAGAATTGCCCATTTTGAACATAGTGGAACTGGTGACTTAATAAACATATGTCTATTTTATAACAGGGTCATTAGAATAACATTAAAGGAAGGATAAAGACAGATTTTCAGATTCTACAAGAATGTAACATCTTCTGCAGTTTCTTCCTAAAATAGGTATTGAGTTTTTCTAATGACAGGAAATAAGTGATGAGAGCAGAGTGGATTCTGATGCATTTGTTGTTTTATCTCACTATGTCATGCCTGAGTCAGGTAATTAGGGCAGGAGACATGGAGAACACAAAATACTGCAGTAATTGCTAAAGTCTGATGCACATAAAGCTCTGAGTAACAGTGTGGGACGAGAACTTTCAGAGATTGTTGCCACCTTTACCTGACAATCATTCAAAGATTTGTCTGTTGAGATAAATCAAAGTTCTCTACTCAGAAGCAGATAGAATATTGGAAGAAAAAAATTGGAAGGGTCAAGAACGTTGCTATTCTGGAGGAGAGTCAGGAACTCCTTTTTTTTTTTTTTTTTTCCTAACATCAACTTTATAATGAGAATATAAAGTAAGTCAGAAATCTCCAGCTAGGAGCATTCACTCACTCTTTATTGCAGCTGGATATACCTGTTTCCTCTGGCACTGCTTTATTTACATACATAATTTCAAATTAAATTCCCCAGAGTTATTGTTGATTTTAGGATTAGAGAAGAACAGCCAATCAGTAGTCAGACAAGCCTTTTCACATACTCCACCAGTAGTTCCTCTTCATCTCTATCTCATTTTGCTTAAGTAACATGAAAGCAGAAATACATTTGGCAACAAAAAATATTCTAGGTTAATTAATTGAAGTAAAATGCATAGTAAAGCATAATCAATATTTAAATTTTGTAAACAGTAAACTACTTTCAACAGATATAAATATACATTAGACATTAGGTTAATTTCTGAGCTATAAAACTGGATGGTATTTTCTATCTGGTTACCTGGGACAGAATTTACAGTAATTTACATTTCTATAGTGTAAATTCCTTGCTGGACAACTGGTTGTAACTGGAGGACTTTCCTCTAGTAAAGGGCATCCGAGTTGAAAGGGATTTATTGGTGTAATCTTACTTGATGTCTTGACCAAAGGACAATCTTGCCTACTCTCTGGGTGATTTCAATTCATATGTGTTCATGTAAAGCCTCAATAATCAAATGAAATATCATGCAATCATCCTGATGGTCAGACTATAGGAATAGCAGGTTCATATTTGTTTTGAGACCTTCCTTTTCTCAAAGTGTGGCATTAAATGCCAAAATCTTGCTTTTGAATTCTTTTAAATTTTTTTAATTATTAAAATAATTCCTATTACATGACATCTACTGTTCCCCCTCTCTTCCCTTCTCCCTTACCTCACTTTCCCTACCTCCCCCCATCCCCCCCACCATCAACTACTAAAAATGGGTAAAGCCTTCCTTGAGTCGTCAACACAGGCTAACATATCAAGTGGAGGGGACCTACCTTTTTTTCCTTGTATCAAGGCTGAGCAAGACATTCTATCATAGAGAGTGGGCTCCAAAAAGTCAGTTCATGTACCCAGAATATTTTCTGGTGTCATATCCAGGGGACCCACCAATAGCTTTTTTAGAACACCTATCACCCACATTTAGAGAGCCTAGATTGGACCCAAGCAGGCTCTCCAGCTGTCCAGTTTCAATGATATCCCTTTAGTTCAGTTGAGCTGTCCCTGTGGATATCTCCATTGTGCTTTTCACCCTCCCATCACTTTTCTAGTTGCTCCTTCCTCTCTTCAACTGAACTAAATGCATTTAACCAAGTGCTGGGCTGTGAATGTCTGCATCTTCTTCCATCAATTACTGGATGTAGATTTTATGATGATAATTAGGGTTAGTCACCAATCTTATTATAGGGGAGAGTTAGTTTGGGCATCCTCTCCAGCACTGCCAGGAGACTTAGTTGGGACTTACTTGGGGTTCCTGTGTACTTCCCTTGCCCTAGGTTTCTTCTCAACCCCATGATGGCTCACTCAATCAGGGTATCTCCCTCACTGCTCATTGCTTAGTATTTTCCCCCAAACAGCCTCCTAAACCCTCATTTCCCAACCCCTGTTCTCCCCGCCCTACATACCTTTTCTAGTCCATTTCGCCTTCCTGGGGCAATCCATGTGCAGCCCTCTTAGTGTCCTCTTCTACCTGTTTTCCTGGGGTTGTGGAATCTAGTCTGCTCATCTTTTGCTATGTGTTTACTATCCATTTGTGAGTGAGTACATACTAACTCATGTTTGTCTATCTGTGGGTTACTGTACTCAGGATGAACTTTTCTAATTCCATCCATTTGCCTGCAATTTTATGATGTCATTGTTTTTACCATTGAGTGACTCCATTGTATAAATAAATGTACTACAATTTCTTTATGCATTTTTCAGTTGAAGGGCATCTAGGTTGTTACCAGAGTCTTGCTGTTATGAATAAAGCTGCTATGAACATAGTTGAGCAAGCGTCCTTGTGTTGTGGATGAATATCTTTGGGGTATGTACTTAATAGGGTATTGCTTGGTCCTGAGGAAGGCCGATTTTCAATTTTTTTGTGAAACCAGAATATTGATTTCCAAAGTGGCTGTACAAGTTTACAATCCCACCAGCAGTGGAGGAATGTTTTCCTTTCTCCAAATTTTATCCAACATAGGCTGTCATTAGTGTTTCTCTCTTACCCATTCTGATGGGTATAAGATGGTATCTAAGAGTATTTTTGATTTGCATTTCTCTGATGGTTAAGGTTATTAAACACTTCCTTAAATATCTTTTGGGCATTTGAATTTTTTCTCTTAAGAATTCTTTATTTAGATATGTACTTCATTTTTAAAATTGGGTTATTTGGGTTTTGATTACCTATTTTCTTGAATGCTTCATATATTTTGAAGATTAGCCTTCTGTCGGGAGTGGATTTGGCAAAGATCTTTTCCCATTCTGTAGGTTGAGGTATTGTCTTATTGACCATGTCATTTACCTTACAAAAACTGCTCAGTTTCTGGAGGGCCCATTTATTAATTGTTTCTCTCAGTGTCTTTGCTACTAATGTTATATTTAGGAAGTTGTGTTCTGTTCCAATGCATTCAAGGCTATTTCCCACTCTCTGTTCTACCAGGTTCAGATTAACTGGATGTAAGTTGAGGTCTTTGATTTACTTAGACTTGAGTTTGTGCAGGGCAATAAATCTGGATCTATTTGCATTTGTCTACATGATAACATGCAGTTATTACAGGACCATTTATTGAAGATTCTCTCTTGCACTGCAGTTTTTCACCTATTTGTCAAAAATCAGGTGTTCATAGGTGTGTCGGTTAATGTAAGGTTCTTCAATTTGATTCTAATGTTCAACATCTCAATTTTTGCCAATATCAAGCTGTTTTTGTTACTATAGTTCTAGAGTAAAGCTTATAAATTATATATTTTTATTATTTTGGCTCTATAGTAAAGTTCTAATTGTGATGCCTCTATAACTTCCTTTATTGTGTAGGATTGTTTTTGCCCTCTTAGGGTTTTTATGGGGGGGTTCCATATGAAATTGAGTATTCTTTTGAGGTCTGTGAAGTACTCTGTTGGAATTTTTATGTGGATTACATTGAATCTGTGGATTACTTTTGGTGAGACTGTATTTTTTATTATGTTGATCCTACGTCTCCAAGACCATGAGAGCTCTTTCCATTTTATGATATCTTCTTCAGTTTCTTTCTTAAAGGACTTAAAGTTTTTGCCATACAGGTCTTTCATTTATTTGGTTAGAGTTACTCCAAGGTACTTTATGTTATTTGTGGCTAAAGAGTGATGTTTCTCTGATTTCTTTCTCTGCTGGTTTGTCACTTATATTGGACAACTACTTATTTTTTTTAAGTTAATTTTATACCTTGCCATGTTACTGAAGGTGTTGATCATATGTAGGAGTTCCCTGGTAAAGTTTTGGGGGTCATTTATGTATACTATCATATCTTCTGCAAACAGCAAAATTTGGACTTATTCCTTTCTAATTTGTATCTCGTTGATTTCCTTATGTTGTTTTATTGCTCTAGCTAGAACATTGAGTACTATATTAAACAGATATGAGCACAACTGGGCAGCCTTGTTGTGTTCCTGATATTAGTGAAATGGCTTTGAGTTTCTCTTCATTTAGTTTCATTTTGTCTATTGAAATATTAAGAACTTTAAAGTGAAGAACATTTACAGGCATAGAACACTGAATAAAAAGACATTAAAAAAAGAAATAGATCTAAGCAAAATAAACAAGTAGTATGAGGTTATTATTTTTCATGATTACTCAATTGTGAATGTGTTCAGAATTGAAGTTTTTAAGTACTGCTAAGTTATCAGCTCCTGACTTTACTATTTAAACATTTTTAATGGTTATTTTAAAGTTAGCTTACAAAGAAAAAGGTTCCATGGGTTTATATTTAATTTTTCCATTTTTAAGTTTTTCTCTTATCTATTCTACCTTGTTATACTGGATAATTTGCTTTTACTTTGCTCTGTTGTTGTTTCTACCATTCTTTCTTAAAGCTTCATTTTGTTCTTGTCCTACAAGCTCTAACATTGGCCTTAACATATATTTAATCCCATAAAGGTATGCATATTTATAAGATCGAGGCTTGGATCTAAATGTGAGGAAAAATAATAATTCCTGAAGCCCAATTACTTTGCTTTATATAACATTGTTTTCCATTTATTACCATTTTTTCTGCAAATATCATAATTGCATTGTTTCTTTGTGGCTGAATATAATTGAATTTTCTGTACATGCTATCTTTTCTTATGCCTTAACTTGTTGATTGACATCTATCCTAATTTGTTTGAATGTATTATTGGTTATATGCTGTGAGTTATTTTGAAGGTAGTCTTATACTCTCAAGAATGACAATAGTTTGCTTTGAAACAGAGGATAAAGCTAGCAACTAGCTGACCAAACTTTGCCTTGGAGGTATTGGAGGACAAAGGACAGATAAATGCAGGAAGTAATAGGGAGGGGCTTGGAGTGAGTCTTGGCATTTTTAGATCTAGCAAAAGGAAGGTTATTGCTAACATTTTTGGCTCTTCTCTGATCATTCAGTTTGTTACTTTTTATTATTATTATTATTATTATTATAAACAAAGAAGTCACACTTTCTATCCCTATATATCATTATTCAAGGTCCCTTCCCCTAAGTTTTTAATTAATAAAGAATACTAGATAAATGCTTCAATCATATCTGTTTTTTCTTTTAAGAACTACTTATTCAGACCATTATTCAGTTTGATAAAAGGCAGTGTGTGTGTGTGTGTGTGTGTTTGTACATGTGTTTGTGTATGTATGATCATTTTTTGCTTCTCTTTAAATATTCTAGATATTAGTTAATTGTCTTCAAATATTTTAGATATTAATTGTCTTAATATCTTGCAGAGATTTTTCTTTTATTATTTTTGTTTTATTTAGTTTCTCACTTTTTTCTATTTATAATTTTATTATTATTATGTAGCCTCATTTACCAATTCTTAGGTCTATTTTTTGTACTATTAGAGTTCTATTTTAAAACTTATGTCCTATACATACATCTTGAAGTATTTTTCATTAGCAGTACAAATTCCTCTGGTTTTAAAGTAGAGTCTTTAAGTTAATTTTATTTTCTACTCATGCAAATAACTACAATAGATACCTAGTTCTTCACACATTATTGGATCAAAAGTTAGACTTTTCCAGAATAATGCATTGGTCCTCTGCCCATGAAATATGTGTCTTTGGGCAGAGTCCCAGTGCACTGTGGAGCTGGGGCAGATAAACTCTGCCTGTCACCATACCCACAGCTCCTGCTGAGGGAATTTGCACGGCTACCCACCACCACATTGAACTGAGCGAACCGACAACTACAGGGGTCTCTGAAGGACAGACTCAGACCCCACCCAGAGGTGAGAGGGGTCACCAGGCCCATTACCTATATCCTAGCCAGGAAGGGAGAGTTGAGCTCCCATTGGTTCAGGTTCTGTTTCCAGGACCAAGTGCTGTCTGCAGAGTCCCAGCACACTCTGGAGCAGGGGCAGATAAACTCTGTCTGTCACCATACCCACAGCTCCTGCTGAGGGAATTTGCACAGCTACCCACCACCACATCGAACTGAGCGAACAGACAACTACAGGGGTCCCTGAAGGGTAGATTCAGACCCTGCCCAGAGAGGTGATAGGAGGCACACATGCCTGAGTGCCACAACTGACCAGGAGCCATCCAATCGTGAAACAATGAAGCCATGGGCAAATGTCAGTGCAAAATATTACATAATAATACAAAGAACAACATGGTAACTCCAGAAGAGAGTGGCGATCTTACAAATACAAGACCTGAACTGAGCAATGAAGATGAAACAGAAGGAAGCAACAGGAAAATTCCTTTTTGATGATCATCGAAGCTCTCAAAGAAGATATGAAAAAAAGCCTTAAAGAAATAGAAGAAAATACAAACAAAAAATTGGAAGAGTTGAACAAATCTATGAAAGAAGCATGCCAGGAACTAAAAGCTGAAATAAAAGCTGAAATAGAAACAATAAAAAAGGCACAAAATGAGGCAAATATGGAAATAGAAAACCTGAAGAAAAGAGCTGGAACCACAGATACAAGCATAACAAACAGAGTTCAAGAGATGGAAGATAGAATCTCTGAAGTGCAAGACTCAGTAGCTCAAATTGATATATCAGTAAAAGAAAATAGTAAAACTAAAAAAGCCATAACTCAAAATGTCCAGGAAATCTGGAACACCATGAAAAGTCCTAATTTGAGAATAATAGGAATAGAAGAAGGAGAAGTATATCAGCTCAAAGGCACAGATAATGTTTTCAATAAAATCATAGAAGAAAACTTCCCTAACCTGAAGAAGGAAATGCCTATAAAGATACAAGAAGCTTACAGAACACCAAATAGATATGATCCCCCCAAAAAGTCAGCACACCACATTATAATCAAGCCACAATACATACAGAACAAAGAAAAAATTTCAAAAGCTGCAAAAGAAAAGGGCCAACTCACATATAAAGCAGACTCATGAAACGATGAAAGCTAGAAGGGCTTGGTCAGAAGTTATACAGACGCTAAAACAGTGTGGCTGCCAAACTAGAATACTATACCCTGCAAAATTATCAATTACCATAGATGGAGTAAACAAGGTATTTCAGGACAAAGTCAGACTGAAAGAATATATATCTACCAATCCAGTACTACAGAGAGTATTAGAGGGAAAACTCCAACCTAAGGACCCCAGATACACCCACAAAAACACAAACAACCAATAAGTCCACAGAAGAATACCCTAGAGAAAGGAAATACAAACAAGTTGCCACCAAAAATGGCAGGAAATATGAATCAATGGTCACTAATTTCCCTTAATATCAATGGTCTCAACTCTCCTATAAAACGTCACACACTAACAAGATGGATACAACAACAGAAGCCATCCTTCTGTTGCCTACAAGAAA
>PVIH01021119.1:0-30563 GCA_004025045.1 Sigmodon hispidus | reverse complement strand
TTAATAATTTTGTGATATATGAGAAGTTAAATATAAAAAGTTAATTTTATTCTTAAATATATCAGGTGTTTTTCTTTATATTTTACCATTTATTTATTGTGTGAAGGAGTTACACTAGTACAAGTGAAAGCCCTAATGGTTTCATTACACCAAGTTTGAGGTTTTAAAGTTGCGACAAGGGAAATAAGGGAAATCCTGCTTATTGCACAAAAATCCTCACCTAAGTTTCAGAGAGCCACAAATACTTATAATGCTTGAACCTTCAGCTGATTTTCTTAAGGTAGTTCAGTCTCTATCAAAAATTGACACATGATCCTGCACTGGTCACTTTTTAGCTGAATTACTTCTGCATATTCTGAATGCCCAATGACATGTGTAGGCAAATCTATTCTTAACTACTTTCTTTGTTAGAATTTCTACTACTGTGATAAAACACCATGATCAAGACCAAATTCTTAGGTCACTTTCTGTCATTGAGGATAGTCCCAGCATGAACTCAAGGCAGGAACCTGGAGGCAGAAATTGAGTGAAGTGAGAGTCACAGATGAATGCTGATTACTGGATTATTCCACATGGGATGTTCAGCCTGCTTTCTTGTATATCCCAGGACTGCCAGCCCAGATGTGGCACCATGCACAATCATCTGGGCCCTTCCACATCAGTCACCAGTAAAGAAAGTGCACTACAGACTTATCTACAGGCAATCTGATGGAGGTAGTTTTCTCAACTAAATTTCCTTTTCCAAGGGAGCTCCAGTTTTTGTCAAGTTGACAGAAAACCAAACAGGATACTTACATTTGCTAGTTTATTTATGTCACAATCATGTGGGGAGTTGACTGACTAAACTTTGAGAGAATGTGTGAAGAGCAGATGATGTCCTGAGTTAATGTGTATTTTTGACAAACTTTTCTGCTTGTCTGAGAGTCTGTTTTTTCTTCATAGCCTCATCAACCCATTCACATTTCTGGGACCAAAACCTTATGTGATGGCATAGCCAAGGGTCTGGATAAATAGTTTGTAGAAGGCAGGTACCAGAGAAGGCTTAGGCAGACAGAAGACAGGTAGGTGAATTATGTTTGTATATGTAAATGTGCATGTGTGTTGGGTGGTGATTGGGCAAGAAGACAGACTAGGAAGTGATGGCACTGTAGACAAGTCATCTGGGTCCTTGATGACAGGTCAGAAACTGAGATCAGATGATTTTCTTTTTTGATATTTATTTATAGCATTATCAAACATATCTATGTTATTAGCTTTCTCCCAAATTGATAATGATCCATATTAGTATTTCTTGAGTCTATTTTGCAGTTTTTTCTATTTTTATTATGAATAAAGTCATATTTTTTATTCATGTATACCCTTGTTCAAAACTCCCTTCCCCCTCCTGCCCTTTCTAGTCACTCTCTCATTTAAAAACAATTATTATATAATTACTTGACAATCAAACATAATGTTCTTTTGGTATCCTTTCTTTTGATTCTTGATTTAAAAATTTATTTTTAAGTATGTGTATATGCATGTGTTTGTATTTTTGTTAATACATTCATGTAAGTACAAGTTTGTGACTGTTGAGCCATTTATCTGTCTTCTATTCCTCTTAATTCACAATCCATTTTTCTGACAGTACGTTCTCCATCTTAGGGAAAAATGTATCTTTTCTGAAACTAAGTTTCTGTCTTCTGTTCTTTGCTTTCAATAAGTTAAATTTATCTTCTTCTATCATTCTCCCCCACTTTGTAATTTTTACTTAGTATTAGTACCAAGGCCCGCAAATAATTGAATTTTTTTTCTGTCTCTAAGAGAAAAAAATGATTTTGATGGGTTTTCTAAAGAGAAGATTTTGGTGAAAGCATGATTTTTTGTTTGCATCTCAATCGTTTTGATTTGGATTAGTTCAGTGCATGCCATTTGAAGTACATGCTCAGTTTTATGCTTCTCTTGTTCAGCCTATTTTAAATAGAAAATGAAAAACTGATCTTTAAACTAGTTTATGTAAAAATAATAGTTTTTAAAAGTTCTGTTTATTTGGTTATTAAAAAGTCTATAGCAGTTAGCCACCCTAATGTTGTGACTGTTTAAGACAGTTTGTCATTCTGTGATGACCCCAACCATAAAAGATTTTATTGCTACTTCATAACTGTAATTGCTACTGCTTTTATTAATTATAATGCAAATATCTGATATGTAGAATACATAATAAATGACCCCCTAAGGGGTGGCATACTATATACTCTGTTTCTTTGCAAGGTGGTACTTAACTCAGCTTCTGATATTTGTCTTGCAATATAACATTTCAAGAAAAACTCATCTCGATTCAAATCTATTTTTTCTGTATGAAGACTATAGGAAAAAGCATTATCTTTTAAATAACTATAAAATATTAGTTCATAGATTCTGTAACTAATAAGGGAATCTAAAAAAAAAGTTAAATAATGAGGGACTCAGAGCCCCAACTGGACTTTGTGGATTATGCCAGGGAAAAGGCACTAGATCCTTGCAAAAAATTGGGAGTCACAAAACTATAGCTAGAAAACTATAGAAGGCACTTGTATCAGTCAGGGGTATTATGCCCGCACTTATGAATTTCCATGATCACTACTAGGGAGGCTGGACATACTGCAAAGAGTGGGGATTTTCTTGTTACATACAGGTTACATACTGGTTCCTGTGAACTTGGGTGCATAGCCTAATTCAGGCACAGCAGAAAGGCTAAGGGCCCTGAGCCCTGACAGGTGGAAGTCTTTAAAACAAAGCATACATAAGCAAGATGTAACAAAACTTGACATTCCAGGATTGGGCAAAGTAGTAAGTTCCAGCTTATCCAACTTTTGAATCCATTGGCTGTTGCTTTCATGCACAGACCTGGGCCCTGCCCCAGGTTGCAATGTGCAAAAGAATCCTTACAAGGGGTCTCTAAAGTTGTAGAACTTATGGAATAAATCTATCTTTCTCTCTCTTTCTCCACCTCTACATATATTATATATATATGAATCTATTGGAATGACTTACAGCCTGCAGCCCATCAATGGCTGGCCGTGACTGGAAAGTTCAAGGATATAGAAGCTGACTTTCTCAGTTGGTCTTCTGTACATGCTAGAATCTCAAAGTGGGCTCCAAACCAGGAATAGATGTGCTAATGAGGTGAGAGCAAACAGGCAAAGAACTAACACTCTTCCTTCCTTCTTCCATTGTCCTTATATAGGCTTCCAGCAGAAGGTGTGGCCCAGATTAAAGGTGTACTTATCTGCCTAAACAGCTGTATTAAAGGCATATGTCATGCAGCTATAGTCTGTTTCTGGCCTGGCCTAGTCCCAATGTCCAGACCTGCCCCCAAATGCTTAGTCTCAAGTAATCACACAAAGGCTTATATTAATTACAAACTGTTTGGCCTATGGCTCAGGCTCATTACTAACTAGTTCTTACAACTTAAGTCAAGTCACTCTTAGTAATCTATGTATGTGGCTCTGTGGTTTTACCTATGTTCCATTACATATTGCTTTCTTGGTGGCAGCCTACAGAGTCTCCTTGACTCTGTTCTCCTCCTTTATTTATGCTTTGATTTCCTGCCTGCCTCTATAGGCTAGAATAGTATCTTTATTAACAAATGGTGATAAAATATATTCACAGTGTGCAAAACAACATCCCATGTTATCCAGCTTTAAGACCCAGATCAAAAGCTTGTGTTTTTCAGCCTCAAGATCTAGATCAAAGGCATGCTGCTATCCTGCCTCAAGATCCGAATTACAAATGTGCCCTTTATTTCTGGATTCTAGTTAATTCCAGATATGGTCAAATCGACAACCAAGAATAGCAGTCATATCACTTTTATTTTTATTTTTTTTCATGAAAACCTAATGTAGTAGAAACTTCCTGAAATATATGCATGTATGAAGTTAAACTAAATTAAATTACCAAATAACAGAGGATACAGAGCCTCAGTGGATGTCTATCATCAGTGAAACACCCAGTAATTTGAATGGATTCCATTTAGTTGAGTTTGCCAACCAGGTTTCATGAGAACCCCAAACAATTCAAGTTGTTGCCAATGTTATTGGTTGCTCTCTATATTGGAGGGCAAGGCTGTATTGCTGAATACAACACCTACACAACTTAATGAACATAGAAGAGATAATCTGTACCTAGCATCTTCACTTGTAAGTTCTAATGTTTTTGATATAGAAAGGTGCTATGCATGATACCAAAGGGGAAGGTTAACACCAACCCACTTTTAAATCCTTTGAACTACAGTGATGCTCTCCCTGCAAGATATGCTAGTGTAAAAGTGACACAAAGTTTGTGAAACTAATAAACCAATAGCTGATTATATTTAGAGCCTACTCCATGAGATAAAAGCCATCCCCAATATTTCTTGAGTGGCCAAACATCTGAGACTAGATAGTTTGGGGACCTAGGAAAAAAACTAAATACTACTTTTGGCTAAAGGAACAGAGCAATAACATGATTCCCAAGAACATGACATTCTCTTATATGAGATATAGACACCTTGCTCAACCATCATCAGAGAAGCTTCTTCCTGATATTAATGGAAATAGATACAAAGTCATAAAACAGATACACACTCATAAAGTATGTAGAGTATGAAAGACTTTGAAATAATCAGTAGTACTAAGTGAGATATCTCTATCAAATATCTTTTCAGGGCTCAGGGAATTTTGTGGAAAGAAGAAACAGAAAGAGTATATGGGCCAGAAGAGATGGAAGACACCAAAAAATCATGTTATTCTAAACATAAAAGTACTTATCTACATATAAACTCATAGAAACTCTGATATCATGCACAGGGCTTGCACAAGTCTATACTACATTGCGTCCCAGTGCTGAGAATAAAGAGGGATTACCCTCTTCTCCAATGCAGAAGGTAACTCCAATTGGTAACCACTTGCCAAAGAAAAATTACTTTTCCATAAGGGAGTATCACTGAGGATACAAATAATTCTTATGACATGTCCCATGCCTAGCCAACTCAAAATGAATTCAGTGGCATCTTTGTAGATTCTTTGCCTCATAATACTTAGTAAAAGCCTTTATTTATTTTTTATATTTTATTTTTATCTTCTTTCTTCTATATTTTATTTTATTTTACTTAATAGGTCTTTCACATATTTTTATGGCTTCTGGTTTTGTATTTTCATAGAATTCCTGTGTGTGTGAACATCTGTGTCACTGTGTCAGTGGGAGTTTCTTATGCTTTGCTTTGATTTTTTTCTTCCATCTGTTTGTCTTGACCCATTCAAATTTGTTTATTTTTTATATATTTATTATTATTATTATTTGTTAGATGCTTAACAAGAAACAGAAGGGCAAATATTCATAGAGGAAGCAGAGGTAGGGTAGCTGTTGGGAGAGTTCAGGGAGGGGAACCATAATCAGAATATAATATGTATATAAATCTATTTTCCATAAAGAGAAAAATATTATGAGGATTAAAATAAAATAAAAGTTTATTGAATTAACAAATCATTGCTATTAATCATGTGCTAAAATTATAACAAAAACTGTTTTTTATTTTTTAAAAAGAAAGTGAGAAATGAAGATTGTGTGAATCTGAAATTGTGCTAAGAACAAGTTTGCATTTCTTCACATTTATAGATTTTATGGGTTAAAAAATATAAAGATAAATCTGTTAGGCTTTTCAAGACAATGGACAAAAATTAAAGAAAATATTTTGTCTTTTATATAAAGTATAAATTAGTGAATACTTGTTAACATTCAAACAGTAATTATCTCCCTATATTTTTTAAAAACAGTTCCCCTAAAAAGTCTCCTTTTGTCAAATAATTAAATTATATAACATTTGAATTTTCTATAAAAGGGTGTAACTTTTCCATTCAAAATAGTCTTCTTTGTGTTAGCTCATGTTTTGCATTAGCACAAATTTTTCAAAGAAGATTTGGGTTAGTTTGTGGTTTCTGTTTGTCAAATTTATAATAATCCCATTCAATTGTCATAATTGTCCAGCAGGTTGACTGTGGCAATTACTTTATTACACACTATTTAGAACAGTGCCATCTAAGTTAAATGTTCACACACACAAATTACTGACCATTTGGTTTTGTGCAAATTATCATACCCTTCGGAGGTTAGAAAAACAGGTTTAGCAAAAGATAGTCTAAAAATGTTTCTGCCAATATGTGAAAGTCTAAATTTCTTCTGCCTATCTATTTTTCACACCTATATCTTTTGAATATTTTGGCTGACATAAGTGTATGTTATTTTACTCCTGAGGCTTGGTTTCTTTTTCATTTTTTTCTTGTTAGAGAGAATAATCTGTGAAATAATCAAAATGCTTTCAAAAACTATATGCAATTTATTTCTGATCTTTTTAAACTCAGGAACACAACACATTTCTATATCGAGTGTTCTGTTTGCCTCAAGAGTTTGTTGCTACTTTAAAAAAATACACCTATAGGTAATAGTAAAGATAAGGCTTTGCATCATAAAATTTTTGAAGTGGTTAAGATAGAAACAACACGAAGTGTTATACTTTTGAATGTTTAGACAAGCCTACATTTGTGAATATATGAGAGAGAGAGAAGAGGGATAATGGGGGAATTCTTGATATTTAACACTAAGATCTAACAGAAGAAATCAGGGTGTCTTGGATAAATGTCATATTTTTAGTTCAATTCACAGGGCATGTAAAATGATCCTGTCATGTGTTATAATTCTAGTGGATACATTAGTGTTCAAACCAAACTTTTTCATATATATTAAAGTATTAAATGAGCCAACTTGAATATGTTCTCAGTTCCCAGTGTTGGAAAATTTTGTTCACTAAATAAAATAAGTAATGTAGTATTACAAATCTAAGGAAGAAATAAATGCATAGCAGTCCATATTCTTATAAATTAATTATTAAATAAATACACAGAAAGTATAAATATGGAAAAAATCAACATTCTTTCTATGTGTGATTTTATAGCTGCCATTTCTTAGAATTTAGAAAGTATCTTGACACAGATACTTGCTTCCAAAAGAACACTGGGTATAATGAAGAAGAAAATGTTATTTAAAGAGAAAACTGGGACATTCTAAACTAGGTGACCAAGTTCAATATTCCCAATGATCAAATATATTTATCAAAGGTTCTTTTCATTAGGTGGTATGAATATGACACTTGGCCTTAATTATGATACTCTGTTAATACCGTATTTCCAAAACTGAGAAACTATGAGATGAACTAAATTAATGATTTTACTATAAAGTATTATGTAAGCATAAATGCTCTCATGATCATGAAGAAACATACAAAGCCTGAGAAATGACCATAGAACAGTAAATACTAAAGGCATGTGATGACTAAATTACATATTATCCTTAAGAGCTTGGCACTGGATGACTTTAAGTGTGTTTATTTCCTTCCCAATTCTTTCAGACAGCAAAAGAACATTAGTGGGAATCTAATAAATTATGAATGAAGTCTTTAATTTGGTTAATATCAGTGTTCTAAAGTTGTGAGTGTGGTCATTGTACATGCTAATAATAGAAATAATAACTAAAGACTAATTCTCTGTACTTTCTTTGCAACTGTTCTATGAACATAAAGTTAAAATTAAAAGGCTATTTTAAAAGAGTAAATTGTATACACCTTAAAAATGAATCACAAGATAAATATTTTTGTGTGTCATGTCACAAATGTTATTTTGGGCTATATGCTTGGACTCTATGTTAATTTTTGTCCATATGTAGTACAGAATGAATTGATAACATGCAGCTTCCATCTGATTCTCATAAAGGGATAATGGCACCCATAGTTAATAGATGTTAGGTTTATTGAAAAAAATAAATATATTTCTTGTTGCTGAGTACAAGTAGCACACATGAAAGTCTCAAACTGAATATAGTCTTGGATATCTAGCTGAGTATTTATATGGTTAAATTCAGAGGGAGTCTTTGTTAGAGATGAAAAATAGTGGAGGGACAGAGAAATGAGGAAGAGTATGAAAATAAATGAATGCAGGTACAATGTTTCCAAGAATTGATCTTGTCATTTTAAATTATCTTTGTAGGCTGAAGAGACTAGGAAAGAGGAAGAAATAAAATGAATGGAGTGGTCTGTAGAAATGAGAAAGAATATGGTTAATTAATTAAGCTATAGTGGAAAATCAATATATCAAACTCTGCTAAATAAGACATTCAATCAAATTATCACTTGTTTAGAGAGTTGAAATACTGACAAATTGAGGATTATTTTAAGGTATGTATAATTATATAGTTATTCCATCTATCAGATATTAAAAATGTACTCATACTTGTGATTTATGAGAAGGGACAAAGTTATTGGAACATCATCATGAAAAAATTCTGAAGTCAAAATCATTGATTTACTTAGTAATTGAAATAGTAATATTGAAAAACTTGTAATTGGGGTGAACAGCTGTCTTTGAAATGTAGAATCGTGTCCATAGTGGAATCAGAGGTGAGGAGATTCCAGCTCCTAGAATGCCTGCCTGGAGAATCCCTCTCCAAGGCTAGGGTCATACTCACATTTCTGAACTCACACTCTCACTAGCAGACAGGCCCTAGGGAAAAGATGGGAGGGGCCTTCCCCAGCAATCCCTAGCAGAAGGAGCTTCACATGGTTGGGCCCCATGCCCAGGGTGAACTATATAATCATGGACAAACAGATGCCATCAAAACAAAGACCCATGTCTAGAGCAGGGACAGAGATTGTGCAGACCCCCTGTTCAGAGCAGACAGGAGACACACAAGCCCTCTAGCCACAAATAACTAGGATCTCACTAAGAGTAAACCAAGGAAGCAATGGATAGACACAAGTGCAAGAATACATATAACAATATAAAGAAGAACAAGGCAATACCAGAAGAAACTGGTGGTTCAACAACACCAAGACCCCAAAAGAGCAATGAAGAGGAAACACAAGGAAACAAAATCAAAAATACCTTTATGAAGACTTTAGAAACTTTAAATAAGGATATACAAAATTCCCTTAAAGAAAAACAAACAAAAAATTGGAAGAGATGAAAAAATCCTTGAAAGAAAACCAAGAAAAGGAAAACCAAAAAAATGAAAGAAACTTTCCAGGAACTATAACCTGAAATAGAAGCAATAAAAAAGGTACAAAATGAGGCAAAGATGAAAATAGAAAATCTGAAGAAAAAAGCTGGAACTACAGATACAAGCGTAATAAACAGAATCCAAGAGATGGAAGAGAGAATCTCTGAAGTAGAAGACTCAACAGCAGAAACAGATACATCAGTCAAAGAAAACACTAAAACAAAAAAAAACATAACACAAAAGGTTCAGGAAATTTGGGAAACTGTGAGAAGACCTAACCTGAGAATAATAGGAAAACAAGAAGGAGAAGAATACCAGCTCAAAGGCACAAATAATGTATTCAAAAAAATCATAGAAGAAAACTTTCCCAACCTAAAGAAGGAAAAGCATATAAAGATACAAGAAACTTACAGAACACCAAAGAGATTAGACCCTTCGAAAAAGTCTGATCACCACATAATAATCAAGCCACTAAACTTATAGAACAAAGAAAAAAATTTAAGAGCTGCAAAAGGGTCAACTTACCTATAAAGGCAGACTCATAAGAATAACACTAGACTAATCAATGGAAAAAATGAAAGCAAGAAAGTCCTGGTCAGAAGTTATATAGACACTAAAAGGACATGGCTGCCAACCTAGACTACTATACCCAGCAAAACTATCAAGCACCATAGATGAAGTAAACAAAATATTTCAGTACAAAAAAATCAGATTTAAACAATATCTATCCAGAAATCCAGACCTTTGGAAGGCACTAGATGGAAAACTCCATCCTAAGGATCCCAAATACATCCATAAAACACAAACAATTGATTATCCCACAGAAGAAAAGCCCAAAGAAAGGAAATACATATAAGCTACCACCAAAAATAATAAGAAATATCAATCAGTGGTAATTAATATCCCTTAATGGACTCAATTTACCTATAAAAATACACATGCTAACATGAGGAATACAAAAACAGAAGCCATACTCCTGCTGCATACAAGATACACACCTCAACTTCAAAGACAGACACAGGCTCAGAGCAAAGGGTTGGGAAAAGATTTTCTAATCAAATGGGCCCAGTAAACAAGCTAGTGTTGCCATTCTAATATCTAACATAGTAGACTTCAAACTAAAATTAAATAAAAGAGATCAGGATGAACATTACTTATTAATCTCAGAAAAATTTGTTCAATATGTGGTTACTTTTTAAAAATTAATTAATTAATTAATTCCTTAAGGATTAAACACAATTGGCAAATTCTTAACCAAATTAAACAAAAAACGGAAGACCTATTTCAATAAAACTAGAAATTGAAAAGCAAACATTATAACAGATATGAATGAAATTCTAGAAAAATCATAAGGACATACATTATAAATTTGTTTCAAGAAATTGAAGATTCTGAAAAACCTGGTGTGTTTTTAGGTAGCAAAATTAAACCTAAATTCAATGAATGATTTGAACAAATGCATACTTTGAAATCTGCTTGAAATATTAATAAAATATTCCATAATAAAATAAAAAAACAGCACTAACAGAAACAAACAAAAGAAAATATGGACTAACTAGAGAATTCTACCATAACTTATAAAACTAAGAGAAATACATATCATATAATTCCACATAACTTAAAAAAAAACCAAGATTTTAAGAAGTACAATGCCACTGAAACCCTAATATTAATCATAGTATTTCTTTTTTCTTTTGTATATATATATATACACACACATATACATATATTATTTGGTGTTTTTACATGATGCACCCCATCAAACTCAGAGATCAGACTTCTCAGAATCATGCCCACTTTTATGATCTCTCCATTTACAAAACCACCCATTCATGCTGCTCACTTACTTACTGGAGCATAATTAAATTCCCTGTGGCCAGACCCTTAAAGAAAACAAGTCTTTCCTCACCCACACCTCTGCCTGTGGCCATCAATGCAGAAGTGAGGCATTGTGTCATTTAGCTATGTTCTAGTCTTGAGTTCTTATATGCAATGATCTCTCTCTCTCTCTCTCTCTCTCTCTCTCTCTCTCTCTCTCTCTCTCAAGTCCACTAATGAGTGAGTACATCCCCTGCTTCTCTTACTAGGATTGTGATACATCACTCAGGAGGATATTCCCCATATCCATCCATTTGCCTGCAAATTTTGGGATATCATTTTTTTCTTAATGCCATTGTATAGATATACCACAGCTTGTTAATCCATTCCTTAGTTGAGGGGCACCTAGATTGTTTCCAGGTTCTTGCTATTACAAATAATTCTGCTATGAACATAGTTGAGCTAATGCTTTTGGGATGTGAATGTGTGTCTTTAGGGTTTATGCCTAAGAGTGGTATTGCTGGATCCTTGGGGAGATTAATTCCCATTTTTCTGAGAAACTGCCATACTACATTCCAAAGTGGCTGAACAATTTTACCCTTCCACTAACAATAGAGGAGTATTCCCCTTGCTCTGCATCTTCTCCAGAGTAGGCTGTCATCTGTTTTTTAGTCTCAGCAATTCTGACAGGTGTCAGGTGGTATCTCAATGTTGTTTTGATTTGCATTTCTCTGATGGCTAAAGATGATAAGCACTTTTTCATGTGCCTTTCAGCCATTTGTAATTCTTCTGCTGAGAATTCCCTTTTTAATTCTGAACCTCAATTTTTAATTTAGTTATTCAGTGTTTTGGGCTCTAGTTTCTTGAGTTCTCTATGTATTTTAGAGATCAATCCTCTGTCACTTGTAAGTTTGGTAAAAATCTTTTCCTATTCTGTAGGCTGTCGTTTTGACTCATTGACTGTGTCTGTCCTTGGACTTACAAAAGCTTCTCAGTTTCAGAAGGTCCCATTTATTAATTTTTGTTCTTGGTGCCTGTGCTACTGGTGTTTATATTTAGGAAGTGGTCACCTGTGCCAATGTGTTGGAGGGAATTTCCCACTTTCTTTCCTACCAAGTTCAGTGTAGCTGGGTTAATGTTTAGGTCTTTGATCCATTTGGATTTAAGTTTTTTGCAAGCTGATAGGTTTGGATCTATTTGCATTTTTCTACACACTACCATCCAGTTAAACCAACACCATTTGTTAAGGATACTATCTTTTTCCATTGAATATTTTGGGCCTCTTTGTCGAAGATCAGGTGTTCATAGGTGTGTAGGTTTATGTCAGGGGCTCCAATCTGGTTCCATTGATCCACAAGTCTGTTTTTATGCCAGTACCAAGCTATTTTTCTTACTGTAACTCTATAGTATAATTTGAAGTCAGGGATGGTAGTGCTTCCTGAGTTTTTTTTGTTGAGCAAAATTGTTTTGTAAATTCTGGCTTTCCTGTTATTCCAAATAAAATTGAGTATTGTTCTTTTAAGGTCTGTAAAAAAATTTTGATGGGAATTGCGTTGAATCTGTAGATTGCTTTTGGTAAGATTGCCATTTTCACTATGTTGATCCTACATATCCATGAACATGTTAGATCTTTCCATTTTCTGATGTTTTCTTCTATTTCTTTCTTCAATGATTTAAAATTTTTGTCAAACAGATCTGATACTTCTTTGGTTATAGTTACACCAAAGTATTTAATGATATTTATGGCTATTACAAAGAGTGATGTTTCCTTTATTTCTTTTCAGCCCTTTTATCTTTAGTGAATAAGAGGGCTACTGATTTCCTTTAGTTAATTTTGTATCCTGCTACATTGCTGAAGCTGTTTATCAGCTGTAGAAGTTCTCTGGTAGAATTTTGTGGATCACTTATTTATATAATCATATCATCCTCAAATAGAGATCTTTTGACCTCTTTTTTTCCAATTTGTATCCTCTTAATCTCCTTTCATTCTCTTATTGCTTTAGCTGAAACTTCAAGAACTATTTTGAATAGATAAGGGGAGAAGGGACAGCCTTGTCTATTTCTTGATTTTAGTGGGATTGCTTTGAGTATTTTTCCATTTAGTTTGTTGTTCGCTGCCGGCTTTTTGTAAATCACCTTTATTATAATTAGGTATTTTCCCTGTATTTCTGATCTCTCCAGGACTTTTATCATAAAGGCATGTTGGATTTTGTCAAAGGCTTTTTCAGCATCTAAGGAAATGTTCCTGTGGTTTTTTCTTTCAATTTTTTTATATGATGGATAACATGTACAGATTTTCATATGTTGAACCATCTCTGCATTTCTTGATTAAAGCCTACTTGATTATGGTGAATATTTTTTATATGTTGTTGGATTCAGTTTGTGAGAATTTTGTTGAAAATTTTTACATCAATGCTCATGAGGGAAATTGGTCTGTAATTCTTTTTCTTTGTTGCATCTTTGAGTGGCTTGGGTATCAGTGTTATTGTAGTCTCATAAAATGAGTTTGGCAATATTCCTTTGGTTTCTACTGTATGGCACAGTTTGAGGAGTGTCGGTATTAACTCTTCTTTGAATGTCTGGGACAGCTCTGCACTGAAACCATCTGGGCCTGGACTTTTTTTTATTTGGGAGACATTTAATGACAACTTCAATTTCCTTTGGTGTTATGGGGCTGTTTATGTCTTTAATATGATCTCGGTTTAATTTTGTTAAATGGTACCTTTCCAGAAAGCTGTCCATTTCTTTTAGGTTCCCCATTTTTGTGGAGTATAGATTTTCAAACTATGACCTGATAATTCTCTGGATTTCCTGGGGTTATGTTGTTATTTCCCCCTTTTCATTTCTGATTTTGTAGATTTGGATACTCTTTCTCTGCTTTTTGTTTATTTTGGGTAAGGGTTTATCTATCTTGTTAACTTTCTCAAAGAGTCAACTTTTTGATTCATTGACTTTCTGTATTCTTTTTGTTTCAATTTTATTGATTTCAGTTCTAAGTTTGATTATTTTCTTCCATCTATTCCTTCTAAATAAGTTTACTTCTAATTATTCTAGGACTCTCAGATGTGCTGATAGTTCTTTTATGTGATATTTCTCTAGTCTTTTCATGGAGGCATCTAGTGCTCTGAAATTTCCCCTTCAGATTGCTTTCATTGTGTTCCATAAGTTTGGGTATGTCTTGGATATATTTTCATTAAATTCTAGGAAGGCTTTGATTTCTTTCTTAATTTCTTCCTTGACACCAAGGTGGTTCAGTTGAGTGATGTTTAGTTTTCATGAGGTGGTAGGCTTTCTGTGATTCTTGATGATGTTGAACTCTAACTTTAGATCATGGTGATCTGAAATGATACAAGGAGTTATACCTATCTTTTGGTACCTGTTGATATTTGCTTTATTACCTAGCATGTAGTAGTCAGTTTTAGAGAAATTGCCATGGGGTGCAGAGAAATATGTATATTCCTTTTTGTTTGGGTGGAGGGTTTGGTATATATCTACTAAGGGGCATAGATATTCAGAATTGAGGTTTCATCTTGGTGAGTTTTTCCTGAGATGAGTAAGTAGTGACCTTCTGGGTCTCTTTTTATTGATTTTAGTTTAAAGTCTATTTTTGTTAGATATTAGAATGGCTACGCCAGCTTGTTTTCTTTAACTGATGTATTTATTATGACTATTGAGTCTTCTACCCCAGAGATTCTCTATTCTATCTCTTGGATTCTGTTGGTTATGCTTGATTCTGTAGTTCCAGGTCATTTTTTCAGGTTTTCTATTTCTGGTTTTGTCTAGCTCTGTGCCTGCTTAATTGCTTCTATTTTAGTTTTTAATTCTTGGTAAATTTCTTTCACCTGTTTTCTTTTTCTTGGTTTTCTTTATTTTCTTTCAGGGCTTTGTTCATCTCCTCTAATTTTCTGTTTGTATTTTCTTCTATTTTTTATTATGAATAAAGAAGTCACATTTTCTATCCATCCTCTTTTAAGGCTTCTATTAGTTTCATAAAGCTGTTTTTAAGATTGTTTCCTTCTGTTCCCTCTTCTTTGTTATGTTCAGGTCTTGGATTATTTCCTTCTGTTCCCTCTTCTTTGTTATGTTCAGGTCTTGAAGCTATAGAACTACTTGCTTCTTCTGGTAGTTCTTGTTGACCTTTGTATTGTTGTATGTTTTTTTGCACAGCTGTTTGTCCATTGTTTCCCCAATTTATTCTTGGTTAGTTCTTTGTCAGCTCTTAATGAGTTGTTGGTCTGAGGGCTCTTAATCAGCTGTGTGTCCAGAGAGTCAGTTGTTCTTGTGAGGTTGCAGTGTTATGATGCCAGTCATTACCTCTTGACCTCTCACCTTTCAGCTATGTACCTAGAGACTTGGCTGTTACCCTGCTTCTATTACACCAGCTGTGTACTGGGTGGGCAGTGCTCAGCACAGAAGCCAAGAAGCCTCTCAGGGCCCCGGTTCAGGTGGGAGAAGTTACTTTCTGACCTCTGACCTCTCAACTGTGCTTTTAGGATCTCCTCTCCTTCCTTGCTGCTATTACACCAGTTGTGGTCTGTGCAGACTATGTTATCTGCTGGAGCCTAGTTTCTTACCTCTGAGGCGTGTGCCCAAGACCAAGTGACCCAGCTGTTCCCCTGCTGCTAAGTTCCCAGTTGTGTTCTGGATAGGCAGTGCTCTGAGCTGCCTCGGAGTGGCTGTTCAAGGCCCAGGTTCCCAAGATGAGATTTCAATCCTGAATATTTATGACCCTAATATAAGGGCACCTACATATGTAAAATAAATACTACTAAAGCACAAACACCACATCAAATGTCACATTCTAGTAGTGGGAGACTTCAATACCCCACTTTCACCCTTGGATAGGTCAACCAGATAGAGAATCAACAATGAAATAAGAGGGCTAACAGATTTTTTGATGCAAAAAGACTTAATAGATAATTACATAAGCTTCTTCTCAATCACAAAGGAAAATACATCTTTTTCAGCACCACATGGAACTTTCTGTAAAATTGACCACATAATTGTTCACAAAGCAAATGTCAATAGATACATAAACTGGACATTATCCCATGTATCATATCAGACCACCAGGGCCTAAATTTAGAGTTCAACAACATCAAAAATCACAGAAAGTCTACCAACTCATGGAAACTAAACATCTCTCAACTGAACCACCTCTCTGTCAAGGAAAAAATTAAGAAAGAAATTAAAGTCTTCCTAGACATTAACAAAAATGAATCCACAACTTACCCAAATTTATGGGACAAAAGGGAAGCAGTCTTAATAGGAAAATTAATAGCACTAGACGCCTTTAAGAAAACCTCCAGAAATCCTAAACTAGAGACCTGACAGCACAGCTGAAGTCTTTAGAACAATTTGAAGCAAACTCACCCAGAAGGAGACAGCAGGAAATAATCAAACTTAGAACTGAAATCAATACAATTTAAACAAAAACAACAGTACAAAGAATCAATGCATCAAAAAGTTGGTTCTTTGAGACAGTCAACAAGATAGACAAACCCTTATCCAAATCGACCAAAAGACACAGAGAGAGTATTCAAATTAACAGAATCAGAAATGAAAAGAGGGACATAACAACAGACCCCCAGAAAATTCAGAGAATTATCAGGTCATACTTTGAAAATCTATACTATACTAAAATGAAAAACCTAAAAGAAATGGACAGCTTTCTGGACAAGCACCAATTACCAAAATTAAATCAAGAACAGATTAAGTCCTAAACAGACCTATAAAACCAAAGGAAATTGAAGCTGTTATTAAATGTCTCCCAAATAAAAAAAAGCCCATGACCAGATGGTTTCAGTGCAGAATTCTGCTAACCATTAAAAGAAGAGATAATACTAATATCCCTCAAACTGTTCCATACAGTAGAAACTGAAAGAGTATTGTCAAACTCTTTTTATTAGGCCACAGTCACACTGATACCCAAGCCACTCAAAGATGCAACTAAGAAAGAGAACTACAGACCAATCTTCCTCATGAACATTGATGCAAAAATACTCAACAAAATTCTGCCAAACCGATTATAACAACATATAAAAAAGTCATTCACCACGATCAAGTAGGCTTCATCCCAGAAATGCAGGGATGGTTTAACATACAAAAAACTTTTAATTGAGGTGGCATTGAAGACATAGTCAAATCTTTAGGATTATGAATTAAAATTACAATGGAGAGTAAAGGCAAGAGAAGGCCAGATCTCTTCTTCAAGAGTTGAACTTATTCAAATAATCGACAGATTTTTATAGTTTTGTATGATTTACATGTAAAACATTTTATAACCACTTTTCAGGCATAGAAAGCACCACCAAGAGGATAATACTTGTTTTGCCCCTTCCAAAAAGTACAGTTTTGAGTACACAAATAGTTGAGTAGTAGCTGAAAAGTAAAACAAATGCAGTGGGAAACTAAGCAGTAATTGCTGAGATAGAATTTTGTGTAGAAGGTACCAAAGAAAGACACAATCTTATTTAACTATACATGCACATTGACTAGAGTTGTGGCTTGAATGTGAATGGTCCCCAGTAGGGTAATGTGTTTCAGAACTTAATTCCAAGATGGTGAAGCTGTGTATGAAGGTCCTACAACCTTTATGGGATGGAGCCTAATTAGAAAAAGTGGGTCACTGAAAATAGGCCTTGAGGCTTTCTTGTGGCTAGGGGATTCCTGTTTACTCTCTGCTTCCTGACTGTGGATTCATTGAGATCAGCAGCCTAGTAGTCCAGCCACCATACTTTTCTCATCATGATGGATTGTCTCTTTTGAACTATAAATTAAAATAATTATTTGACTTAAATTACCTCTTGTCAGATATTTTTGTAATGGTGAAAAAGGTATCTATGACAATTAGTTGTACCAGGAGCATTATGAGATTGAGAATACAATGAACTTTATGATCACACAGTCCTGTGATATCTCTCCACAGTTGTATAATGTCTGATAATACAAATGAACTAATAGGGTCACTTTGTCTGAATTGATTCCCATGTTATAAATGCTATGTTTGAGGAGTTTATACTGTTCAGATTACAACCTTTCTGAGGTTAATTTTTTATTCATTCAAAAAATGTTAGCTGTATAACAATGCATATTGAATTTTTCGTTTTTGTTTGTCTATGGAGCTTCTGGTTTTTGAGATAGAATTCTCAGTCAACTGTTGCAGTTAATGACATTATGTCTGACTTCAATTACAGCTATCTACTTAGGTGAAGATACTTCTAGGAATATTACTTTTGTAAATAATAAAATTATTAAAACCAGTAAATTGATTTATAATTTATAATTCTCTGTCTATGTATATCTATATATGTATATATATATATATATATATTATCAGGACATGCTGATGAAAATTTGAGATTTTAGACATTGAGAGGCTGAGTTAGAAGGATCATGAATTGTAGGCCATGATAATGAGAGAGAAAGAGAGAGAGAGAGAGAGAGAGAGAGAGAGAGAGAGAGAGAGAGAGAATGAGAGAGAAACAGGAAGAATGAATAAAGGGCAGAATATCAGTATATAAGCAGAAAAAGAAACACCTTAGAGATGTGGATGTTCATGTAAGAATTAGCGTAACATCATTATTTATAATAGCCAGATAATAAATGTAGTGCATTTACATAATGGAGTATTAGTCAGCAGTTTAAAAAATGACATTTTGAAATTTCCAGAAAATGAATAGAACTAGAAAAAAAACATGAATGAAGTAACCCAGACCCAGAAAGACAAATATGGTATGAACCAATTCAAAAGTGGATTTTAGACAAAAAAAGAGAGCAAAAGATAACCAGGGTACAATCCACAACCCCAGAGAAGCTACATAGCAAGGAGGACCCTAAGAGGAGCATCCATGGATTCCCCTGGGAAGGGGTGGAGGGAGAAATAGATAGAGCTCCTGAGGAAACTGGAAGCATGGGTTGGGAGTAAAGGGAAGTGGGAAGAGAACACAATGGAACAGGATGTTTGAGTTGGAGAGGGAGAACAATGAAATAGAGATCTTGATAGAGGGAGCCATTATGGGATTGGGGAGAAACCTGGTGCTAGGAGAATCCCCATCACACAGATGACCCCAGCTAAGATTCCAAGCAATAGTAAATAGGGTGTCTGAACTGCCCTCCCCCTGTAATCAAATTGATGACCACTCTAACTGTCATTATAGAACCTTCATCCAGAAACTGTTGGAAGCAGATGCAGAGATCTACAGCTGAGCAATGAGTTGAGAGCCCCCACTCCAGTCGAAGAGAGAGAAGAGAGATTATATGAACAAAGGGGTCAATATCATAATATAGAAACCCACAGAAAAAGCTGACGCAAGCTACTGGGAGCTCACTGACTCTATAATGAAAGCTGAGGAAACTTCATAGATCCGACCTAGATCCTCTGAATATGGATGACAGTTGTGTGGTGTGGGCAGTTTATGGGATCCCTGGAAGTGGGATCAGTATTTATCCTTATTGCATGATCTGGCTTCTTGGATCCCATTCCCTACAGAGGGATACCTTGCTCAGCCTTGATCCTGGGTGGAGGAGCTTGGTCCTGCCTCAACTTAATACGCCAGACTTCGTTAATTTCCCACGAGATGCCTTACCCTCTCTGAGGAGTGGATGAGATGGGGAGCTGGGTGATGAATGGGAGGAGAAGGGGGGGTACTGTGATTGGTACAGAAAATAATAAAAGAATCTGTTTAAATAAAAAGTTAGCTTAATATTGAATGAAAGAGAAAATAAATGAAAACAGAGATTAAAAGTAGAGAGATCTATAAATGAACTACCTTTCATTTGGTGGTAGGCTGATAAAGGTGGAGGCACAAGCAAAAGGGCTCAGATGAAGAAACCCCAATTACAAAGCTCAGTGAACACTATAAGCCACTGAGAAACATTTTCATTTGCTGTGACTATAGAGTGTTTCCAGGAAAACTTTTCAAATAAACAATTGAGAATAATTGCAAAGCAGTTTGGTCATTTTGTCTGATGTTCCATCTAGTTGGCATGGGTGACTATCACAGTGCCCATCTTTCCTTACTGTTTGCTCCAGATTCCCAAATTGCAAACTTGACTAATGTACAGGAGGTTGGAGGTTAAAGGAACTGCAGTAGCAGGAGATTTAGGTATAGACTCTCATCTGTGGTCTAGTTTTAAAAAGTATATGGATTACTAGACAAAGACTTGAAAGATTGGTAAATCAGATCAGAGTAGAGATGTTTGGAACTTTTACTGGGTCGACTGAATCCGGTTCTTCTAATCCTAGAATGTTATATAAACCTTCTTGTGTGCACTGTTATTGTTTTTGTAGATAGATTTACAAATTACTCCTGGTATACAAAGTTCCTGTGATGATGACTGTCTGCACAGCATGGGTCCAAGACCCGAATACTCAAATACAGCACACAGCTGGAACATAATATGTGGAAAGGCAATCACAGCCTCCAAGTCTATTCAGTACTTACTTACAACATCTAGTGAGAATTTGAAAAAATCTTGCCGAGTTATGAATTCATAAATTTAGTAACCTGGCACCCTTCTACTTATTTATCCACGGCACCCTTCTACTTATTTATCCACATTCATGTACTTAAATCTCCAAGATTAGTTTATTTGAACAATTTGTCTTTGATATACTGAACTATATTTCTTAAAAACAATAAGCCAATATGTCTGCAAAGAATTGTGTACATGTATGTTTTCTTTAAGGAAGAGGCAATCTTGGAGAGGCCTTACTTTTCATTCTGATTTCTTTGTTGCAAACAAAGGGGAACAGGTATGAATACTGTAATATCTAACTAGCTGTTGAGTCTAAAAGTATAGGGGGGACAGCAATGTACATTTCTATCATTTGCTTTCATGTGATTCATTATTTACCTTTATATAGCAATCATTCCATGTGTAGCTAAAATTGATGTTGGAAACCATATTAATATGATTAATTTTTGATAGTTGGAGTGTTTGATCTGGTAAAGAATTGAAGAATTAATTTTTGTTTGGTGGCATTATTATTTGAGCCCAGTTTTCTGCAGATAAAACTTCTGAAGAAATCCATTCTGTTGATTTCTTAGTTTAAAATTTTAATAAAATTACTTTATAGTAACAAATTGGTGAATAAATACATCAGAAGTTAGAGAAAGTTGTCAAGGAAAAATGGTTAAAAATTCCTTTAACCTCTAAACTTCCTACCTAATTATTATCCTTGACCACCCTCCTTGAAAATTATCTTTTAGAAACTAGATATCTAGAAGTGAAAAAGGAATGAAACATACCCTCATTTTGCCAAGAATTTTAAAAAATGCTCATGATTCAGTCTAATTTCCTTGGGTTCACCAAAATAAAATATTATAGACTCAAGGGACCACACATGAGCAAATGTAAAATTTCCAAACACAAGTTTACAAGGATTTGAGGGAGAAAATGTATTATTTGTTACCCATGCTGACTTAGCAGTTGCTTAATAGTCATGATAACTTTTCTGTCTAGATCTGCCAAGTTCTAGGTTTATTTATTTTTTTAGTGGAACTAATCACAAAGTTTTAAGACTAAACTATAGTTTTAAGACTAAAACTAAGTTAACAGCATGTGATACAGATACAGGGGTAGCTGCTTTTAATTTTTAATGTTGGTTCACTCAATCACATATTTTACTATGTATCAAATAAGAAAAATAATTAACGCATCTACTCACTACATATATAGAGTATATGTATATAAATTTACTGTTTCTGTGCTTCAAAAATAAATTACTTTAGTAATTTAATATATAACTTTTAGTTTTATAGAAAATAGTTTATATAAAATATGGCATCTCAATAATAGTCAGACATGAATACTGAGAGCTATGTTATGCATAGAGTCTACACAAGATTCTGTGTACACTGTTACAAATTATACATTGACCCAGGGTGTCACAAAAGCATTTTGCTATATTAAGGATGCTGCTTGAAGTCTTGTGGTTATTTGCATAATCAGCCCCACTGAGTCAGTAGAACCTTTAGGACTGGGCATAAGCATGATGGATATGCTTTTTCTCCTATGTTTATCAGTTATCACCTTACTTTGTTGAATACAATACATTTGCCAGATACAACAGCACATATTATCTTTCATGTTTGTACTATGGATGTGATGTTGAAACAACCCACATTTCTTATTAAGCTCAACCTTTTAAGATTATGTTCAACATCATTTCTTTAGCACTTCACTATGATACCTTTACATTTCATAGCAATTCATAGTTAAGGATGACTTTTGTCTTCTATCAAGGTGCAATAAATATTTGCTTATACTGCCTGATGCTGAGAAGTAATATCTAAGCATTTCATAAAACCCACAGTGTAATTTTAGTTGGAGAGCTGTGTTTGCTAAAGATTTGAGTGCACTATATACTTTGCTGAACTTTTCATTATTGATGGATATCCACAGCTGGAAGAGACTTGAAGGATCACATAGTACCCACAGCAGCAATGTTAGCCCCATCTTTGCCTAGAAAGAGGAACATGAAGACTTTCAAATAAGGTTTTTCTTCTGTTTGTTTTAAAATTTTTGGTAAAGAATATGGGTGACTGCCATAAACTACTCATTTCTGTAACTATCTGGTATTATTGTCAGAAAACTCTTCATGAAGAATAAGATGATAAATTGATTGTTTGAAGCAATACTTTTTAAATATCCTGTTAGTCAAGATAGAGAGCTAGTACTTTACTAAGAAAAAGTAAAATCAAGACTTAGAAAAATTACATACTTTTTATTATGAATGAAGTCATATTTTTAATCCATGTGTCCCCTTGTTCAAACTCCCTGCCCCCTCCTACCCCTCCCAGTTATTCTCTCTTCTCCCCATCTCCTTATCTCCTCCCCAGCAAGGGCAGGAGGTCCCAAGGTCCTAAGGTGGCTTAGTTCAGCATCCACTCCAGGGAAATCTGCTTTCCTCATCCCAACATCAAGACCGGGTCAGGTGTTTCTCTGGAGGGAATTGGCTCCAAGGTTCCAGTCCAAGGCGTTTCAGATCCCAATCTGTTCAGTGGTTGTCGTTTGCAGCTTGGACATTCTTAGCTTTTTGGTTAAAGTTCACTAATGAGTGAGTACATCCCCTGATTATCTGTCTGGGTTTGTGATTGTCTCTCAGGAGGATATTCTCAAAATCCATATAGAAAAATTATTATAAGATTACTATCACATCATTAATCTCTGCGTGAAAGAATTTCAATTTTTCTTTAGACCTTATTTGAATATATCTTATTCATATTGGCTACTTTTTTCCAGATACTGTTTGAAATTTTTATAGCTTTTAAAAATTATATATTTAATATTGGACAAAGTACACTAGTACTAATAAATGGGTGGGAAGAAGTCACATCTCAAAATCTCAATTCTCCAATGTACTTTTCTACACAGACTAAACCGAAAGTGCTGAAATCCAATTACAGAGAGAAAGTCATTCTGCCAAAAGTGGTTCTTGAGTCAGTCCTCTTCAATTCCAAGACTGGATATATGCCATCTTGTTTCTCCATTTCCATTTTCTTAGAATTTTTAATATAAGAAAAAAAAGTTTTACATTTTCTTTTAATTTCTAAAAGTGTGCACTATATTGACATAACTTCTCATGGTAGGATAAGTTTGCAATTCAACAAAGAGTTATTAGACTCCAAACTATTAGTGTATACTGTGCTCAGTGCTTCCTTATGCTGGTTCAAATTCTTATGGCTATCACCTAATGACTTGATATTAGCTTCAATTCTTGTCAAAGTTTTGCTGCTAGGATCTTCTAGCATTCTGGTGATGTGAGAGTATGTATAAAGGCAATGTTTTGTTTTTATAAATCTCTACATGTGAAAAATAAAGCCCATTCATTAAACAAATTACATACTTCTGTCTCCACAAATATTTATTAAATAAATGCTATGTTCTAGGTACTAGACTATGTGCTGTTATTCAACGGCAAAGGAAATCATACAGGACACATTCTTTCATGAATCGTTCACTTTAGTGCATTATAGAATACACTAGATATTCATGCAAGTACAGATGAATACAATCACATAACACAAGTGTTATAAATCAGAGATGCCAAGAGTACATTGGAACTGACCTGCTGAGGAAGGGAATATTTACTTGAAAAAATAGCACTTGATTGGAGACTTAAAGGAAGGGAATAAGTCCAATTGATTCCAACTAATCTTTATTATGTCACTCTGCCTAACTCCATCAAATATTGTATTTGGAAGGATGATAAAATAAGTCAACTGCAGAAGAATGGGTGCTATATGGTACTTATATAGAATAATACTAGTATGGTTGGACTGCAGAAAGGGGAGTAAATACCAAGAATTTTAGCAAATGCTACAAAACTTTAAAGGGTAAAAAGATTAATGTATAGGGAAAATTTTTAAAAAATGCATATTCCCAAATCATAAGCAATTAAATGCAGAAAAATAGGTGTGAAGATTAGAATGCAAATGGTTTTGATACTTTTTTTCTTCTTAAGTGGCATTTTTGAGTAAGTAATTAATTATATTAGTCACTTTCTTCAATGTTTCTAAATACCTGAAAAAGAAAAACTCAAGACAGGAAGGGCTTGTTTAGTTGTACAGTTTCATAATGAATATATCCCATTATAGTGGCCACATTGTATCTGCAGTCAGAAAGCAAATAGGAAGAGAGAATTGCTGATCTTCAGATCAGTGTTCTAGCCAGTGGAATAGTGCCACCCATATTAGGGTTAGTCTTTTCTGCTAAGTTAAGCTTTTCTGGAAACACTCATAAACATATGTGTGGGTCTGTTTACACAATCATTCTAAATCCCCTCACACTGACATTAAGGATTAACAATTATAGAAATAAAGTTGACACTTTGGTAAACAAATTTTAATAGTTGTATGATACCACATTTTATGTTATATAAAATTCAATACAATGATAGATTTCTTTTTTTATAGACAAATTGTCATAAAATTTATCGTATATGCTTTACATGAAGGAGAAGGTTTCAGACTAACTCTTTACACTATTTTTTCCTCTGTCCTTAAATTTAAAGAATGATGTTTTGGCCTGTGGGTTTTCTTAACTGTTTAGTGCCCTTAACTGTTCCTTAACTGTTTGGAGCATGTCAGAATGAAGAAAGATGGGATCTATCTGTGTTATTGCTCTTATGATCTATGCAGTTACCAGAGCTTCTCTGAAATTTCTCTCTCTCATGATCCAGGGTCTCAGGTGATATCCATGGTCCCTGATACCATCAAAGACTATCCAGATGCCAGGGTTCTGGTCAGTCACCTGAGACCATGCTGGTATTTCAGGGTCATGCTGCTGTGGAGCTCATGCCTATATGACAGGCTTATGTTGCCTCCTGGGTCCATGGTGGCATCCAAACCCAGACTGCTTCCAATGATCATGTCTGGGTCCATAGTCCTACCACAACCAGTGTCTGTGATGATGTTCATTGCTCTGGTGTCACCAAAGGTCACATAGATGTCTGAGGTCTAAGCTGCAGCATGTGGCCATGTTGGTGTCTGAGGGTGATACTACCACTGAGGTCATGGCTATCTGAGCTGCCATGGTGTCAACAGGGCCCAGCCTACTAAGGGAAGTCATGTTTGGTTCTATGGTGTTACAGAAACCAGGGTATGAATTGATGTCTGTGGCTACTGTTGTCACCAGGGTCTGTACAGATGAATGGAATCTGGTGAGCCACCTGAGACCCTCTTGATGTCCTGTGTCATGCCAGCATCAGGGTCTTACTGATCTAGGTGGCCTGTGTTGCCATAGGGGTCATGGTGATATCTGGCCCAAGTAGCTGCTGAGGGCCATTTCTGGGTCCCTGTTACTCCTGCAGCTGGAGTCTGTGTTGATGCCCATGGTCTGTATTGATACCAGGCTTCATAGGAACCATGCATGTTAAAAAGTTGAGGGCTGTGCTAAGCTGGGCCCATACCTCACTGGCCATGGAATGGTTGGCCCTGCCCCTCACTGGACACAGCTTGTACTGCCCCTCATGGGAGGGTTGTCCTTTTTCTCTCCCATTCCCCACCACTCACTACTGATGTGGGAAAGCTGGCCCAGATGGATAGACTTAGGAGAACTGGCTCTGTCCATCTCCTGAGGAGTAGGGCCGTCCCAGTGGCCCAGACTGACCATCTCAGCTACCACCCAGACCCAGGCCCTTGGTCTTGGGTTGGCCCAACCTACCATCAACCCAATCTATAACCTGCTGGAGGATGTGAAGGGACTTGTCTTGCTAAATGATAGCCACATGATCCCAATTACCCAAGGCAACAGCAGGATAAATGACAGGAATTTCCGTGAGCGTGCAAAAGTGATGGTGTGCCAGAGACCTTGAACCAGACCAATGACTCATTCCAATGAATATTTTTGGGTGGGGCTGATTGTACAAAAGGTACCCTGACACACCTCAGCTTCCAATGCCACTAAGATGAATAAAGAGTGTTGCAGAGTTAGGATAGATGAGGGAATAAGGTGGATCTTTGTTTCATTTTGTTTTGTTCTTAGTTTGGGGGGACATCTTTCAGGGCTGAGGGATAGATACAGATGGACTGGGAGGTGAGGGGGATGGGGGTGTATGATGGCTAAAGATGTTGAGTAATTTTTCAAGTGCCTTTCAGCTATTTGTAATTCTTCTGTTGAGAATTCTTTTTTTAGTTCTGAACCCATTTTTTAATTGGGTTAGGGTTTTGGATTCTAGTTTCTTGAGTTCTCAATGTATTTTAGAGATCAGATGTGTGGCTGATGAGGATCTTTTCCCATTCTGTAGGCTGTAGTTTTGTCTTATTGACAGTATCTTTGGCTTTACAGAAGTTTCTCAGTGTCAGGAGGTTCTGCTTATTGATTGTTGTTCTTAGTGTCTGTGCTACTAGTATTATATTTAGGAAGTAGTCACTTGTGACAATTCATTGGAGGGTATTTCCCACTTTTTTTCTTTCCAGTTCAATATAGCTGTGTTTATGCTGAGGTCTTTGATCCACTTGGCTTGGATCTATTTGCTTTTCTACATAGTGCCATCCAGGTATGCCAACACAGTTTGTTGAAGACACTATCTTTTTTCCATTAAATATTTTTGACCTCTTTGTCAAAAATCAGGAATTCATAGGTGTGTGAGTTAATGTCTGGATCTTCAATTTGATTCCATTGATCCACAAGACTGTTTTTATGCCAGTACCAGGCTGTTTTTAATACTGTAGCTCTATAGTGTAACTTGAAATTGGGGGTGGTGATGCCTCCTGAGGTTCTTTTGTTGGGCAAAATTGTTTTGGCAATCCTGACTTTCCTGTTATTTCAAATAAAATTGAGTATGTTTCTTCAAGGTCTGTAGTAAATTGTGTTTGGATTTTGATGGGGATTGTATTGAATCTGTAGATTACTTTTGGTAAAATTGCCATTTTTACTATTTGATCCTACCTATTCAGGACCATGGGAGATCTTTTAATTTTCTGATATCTTTTTCAATTTCTTTCTTCAGTGACTTAAAGATTTGTCGGACAGGTCTGCTACTTCTTTTGTTAGAGTTATGTCACAATATTTAATGCTACTTACAGCTATTACAAAAGGTGAAGTTTCTCTTAATTCTTTTCCAGCCCTTTTATCCTTAGTGTATAGGAACACTATTGATTTTTTTTGAGTTAATGTTTTATCCTAATACAATGCTGAAGGTGTTTATCAGTTGTAGGCATTCCCTGGTATAATTTTTGGGTTCACTTATGTAAACAATCATCTGCAAATAGAGACAGGTTTGACTTCTTTTTTCCAATTTTTATCCCTTTATTCTCCTTCTATTCTCTTATTGCTTTAGATAGAACTTTGAAGACTATATTAAATAAGTAAGAAGAGAGAGTACAGCCTTGTCTTGTTCCTCATCTTATTGGGATTGCTTTGAGTTTTTTTCCATTTAGTTTGATGTTGGCTTTTGGCTTGCTGTATAACACCTTTATTATATTTAGGCACTTTTCCTGTATTCCTACTTTTGCTAGGATTTTTCTCATGAAGGATTTTGTCAAAGGCTTTTTCAGCATCCTCAGAAGAGGAATGAAGAAGATCTGGAAAGGATGATTGCACCATTAAAGAAGAAAAAGGAGAAGAAGAAGAAGAAGAAGAAGAAGAAGAAGAAGAAGAAGAAGAAGAAGAAGAAGGAGAAGAAGAAAACATTTTTAGAAAGTTATAATTATTATTTTATATATATATATATTACTTGGTGATTTTACATCATGTACCCCATCAAACTCAGTTATCAGACCTCTCAGATTCATACCCACTCTTATGCTCTCCCCATTTACAAAACCGTCCATTCATGCTGCTCATTTACTTATTGGAACATTCAGATGAAGGGGGCAGATATTAAAGACTATCACACATGCCTTTTGAAATACCAGATAACAGTATCTAAACTACATAATTATTTAAAACAGAAACATAGTGCAAAAATCTGATGCAATAAAAATATAGAGTGTTTTCTTTCTAATCTCCAAATGGATCCAGCAGATCCATTCAGAACATAAGGGTATTGAAAAAAATAACACAAGAAAAACAACATATATTACCACAAATTTGTAGTCTTCCATATGCCGAATTAATAGAATAAAAATCAAACTGAAAAGACATTTAAAATAAATATGTTTGCAAAGTTATTATTTACATTCATATTTTAGGAGCTGATACAGATCACTAAGACTACTTTAAAGCCTGATAAAATGTTAAAATATCAAGTAAGTCATGTCAAGTAAAAAAACTAAACACAATGATTGCTGCACAATTGTAAAATTTTCAGTTTGCACATTATTGAAACCAGTTAATTTGCCTAATAAATAATCTTACAATAGTGGTATGCAGAATTAGTATTGTATTTATAGACAGTAATTTAATAATAAATACTAAGAGTATTAAAATTCTTTTTTTCCCTTAAGCTTATGACATTTCTAATAAAAGTGTTCCAAGTAAATATTTATGACTCAGAAAGAAAGATTTACTACTTGGTTAGTGATTGTAATGTTACTTAAATATGAATCAAACTATCTATATTTACAGATGATATGATTGTATACATAAGTGACCCACAAAATTCTTCCAAGGAACTGCTACAGCTGATAAATACCTTCAGCAATGCAGCAGGATACAAGATTAACTCAAAGAAATCAGTAGCCCTTCTATACACTAAAGATAGAAGAGCTGAAAAAGAAATAAGGGAGACATTACCCTTTAATAGCTGCAAATAGTATTAAATTCCTTGAAGCAACTATAACCAAAGAAGTATCAGACCTATTTGACAAAACTTTTAAGTCAGTGAAGAAAGAAATTGAAGAGCATATCAGAAAATGGAAAGCTCTCCCATGTTCCTGGATAGGTGGGATCAACATAGTAAAAATGGCAATTCTACCAAAGGCAATCTAGAGATTCAATGCACCGCCCATCAAAATCCCAACACAATATTTCTTGGACCTTGAAAGAACAATACTCAATTTCCTTTGGAATAACAGGAAAGCCAGGATTGCCAAAACAATTTTACTCAACAAAATATCCTCAGGAGGCATCACCATCCCTGACTTCAAGTTATACTATAGAGCTACAGTAATAAAAACAGCCTGGTACTGGCATAAAAACAGACTTGTGGACCAATGGAATAGAATTGAGGATCCAGACATTAACCCAAAAACCTATGAACACCTGATCTTTGACAAAGAGGCCCAAAACATTCAATGGAAAAAAGATAGTATATTAAACAAATGGTGTTGGCATAGCTGGATGGAAGTGTGTAGAAAAAATGCAAATAGATCTGAGCCTGTCACCCTGCACAAAACTCAAATCAAAGTGGATCAAAGACCTCAACATAAACCCAGCCACTTTGAACTTGATAGAAAAGAAAGTGGGAAATACACTTCTACGAATTGGCACAGGCGACCACTTCCTAAATATAACATCAGTGGCAAAGACACTAAGACCAACAATCAATAAGTGGGATCTCCTGAAGCTAGGAAGCTTCTGCAAAGCCAAGGACACTGTCAATAGGACGAAACGACAGCCTACAGAATGGGAAAAGATTTTCACCAACCCTACAAGTGATAGAGGACTGATTTCTGAGACATATAAAGAGCTCAAGAATCTAGAGCCCAAAACCTTGAATAACCCTATCAAAAAATGGGGTACAGATCTAAAAAGGGAATTCTCAGCAGAGGAATTACGAATGGCTGAAAGGCACCTGAGAAAGTGCTCATCATCTTTAGCCTTCAGAGAAATGCTAATCAAAACAACTTTGAGATACCACATAATACCTGTTAGATTGACTAAGATAAAAGGCACAGATGACAGCCTATGTTGGAGAGGATGCTGATCAAGGGGAACACTCCTCCGTTGTTGGTGGGAGTGTAAGATTGTTCAGCCACTTTGGAATGCAATATGGTGGTTTCTCAGAAACTTGAGAATCAATCTCTCCAAGGACCCAGCAATACCACTTCTGGGTGTGTACCCTAAAGATGCACAGTCACACTCCAAAGGTATTAGCTCAATGATGTTCATAGCTGCATTATTTGTAATAGCAAGAACCTGGAAACAACCTAGATGTCCCTCAACTGAAGAATGGATTAACAAACTGTGGTACATCTACACAATGGAATACTACTCAGCAGTAAGAAAAAATGATATCCTAAAATTTGCAGGCAAATGGATGGATTTGGAGAATATCCTCCTGAGCGAGGTATCACAAACTCAGAAAGATAAGC